>JAEIIL010025913.1:0-12974 GCA_018905715.1 Drosophila lini | reverse complement strand
TTTTCAACGTATTTTCATCTACTCTGAGATTTAGGCTTATTTTATTATTTCAGAATTTTGTTATAAATTTTATGAAAATCGGAAAACTAAATCATATAGCTGCCATATAAAAGATTGGTAGATGTAGAGAAAATTTAAAGCTGGGAATGCAAAACTGTTACTGTCAAACTGTAAGCATAATAACTTATTATTAATAAGTATAGGTAAAGTGTAATAAAATAATATCTGCAAGGGTATACAAACTTCGGCGTGCCGAAGTTAGCTTCCTTTCTTGTTAAAAATTAAATTGAAATATCCTACATTATGCATGATGCAAGGAAATATCCAAAATATTTGTTTTGTATTTCCATATTATTGTTTTTTTAATTTAGTAAACAAAAACTTTGATTTAAACGATATCTGCAGCTTTGCAGTCAATTAGCCCATGTTTTCAATAACTTCGGTAGCTGAATGACAGAAAATATCGAAAGAGCATAATATATGGGAAAATTTTACCGCTGCCGATATTTTCATACATTCCGTCTGCAGACACAAATAAAGTTTGCTTTGACGACTGCCATTTTAACAATAATAAAATAAACCAACAATAATCGCTTACGTCTATGAAAAATGTTTTTAATATATTTTAACAAAAATACTGCCGATATTTTCGGTAACTCTGTCGTCAGAGTGACCAAGAAAAAAATATCAAAAAATATCAAATAAAAATATGGCGATTTCGAATTTTTGGGCAAAAGAATTTCACGTAATAACTGTATCAACCTGGTATCTTTCTTTCAAAATCGCACGTTGAACAGTTGAGATGGCGTAAGTGTAATTCTTAAAAATAAGCCTGCATCGCCCAAGTTTTTTAATTTATTTGATTTCGGAGCGCTGGACCAGGGTTTAATGGTCGTGCTCAAAGATATATTTCTTAATTTCGGCAATCAGAAACCAGCTTTTTAGACCTTTTTCCATGTCCATATCAGTTTGGAAATGATTGCAAAAGTAAATGTTACTTTTGTGCTAAATATGCAACTAATATGTGGGCTGCCATCATTTGCGCATTAGTTCGACAGTTAATCATCCTCCCCAAGGCGTTTTATGTTATATTTTTGTGTTAAATTGTAAACTAATTGCGTTTTTACCTGCAGGTCGAAAGTTTCGCGTGACACGCTCTATGAGGGCGTCAATGGACTGCTGGAGGCTTCGGCCAAGAAGAAGCGTGGCTTCCTGGAGACGGTGGAGCTGCAGATCGGCCTCAAGAACTACGATCCCCAGAAGGACAAGCGTTTCTCCGGCACCGTCAAGTATGTTGGCTAAATCACCTGCGCCTGTGTGTTGAGCAGCTCCCTCGGGGGCCGAGTCTACCACGGCATCAGGTAGTCGAGTATGTGGCTGCCACACGGCCCAGTTCGGCGGACCTGCACTCAGGGTCTTTAAAATTTGAGTAGGTCTCCAGCAATGGACACCGTCCCCCTTTTAAAATAATATTGAAAACATGCTCCCTCGTGGGCCTTGTAAGTTTTCCCCGCCCCCTGCCCCTCCCATGCGGTTCTCTTGCAACTGTCTAAACAAATCACATTTCTTGTAATCCCCAGGTTGAAGCACATCCCCCGTCCCAAGATGAAGGTGTGCATCCTTGGCGATCAGCAGCATTGCGACGAGGCCAAGGCCAACAACGTTGACTTCATGGATGCCGAGGCCCTCAAGAAGCTGAACAAGAACAAGAAGCTGGTGAAGAAGCTGGCCAAGTCTTATGATGCCTTCCTGGCCTCTGAGTCGCTCATCAAGCAGATTCCCCGTCTGCTTGGCCCTGGCTTGAACAAGGCTGGCAAGTTCCCTGCCCTCCTGTCGCATCAGGAGTCCATGATCGGCAAGATCGAGGAGGTCAAGTCCACCATCAAGTTCCAGATGAAGAAGGTGCTGTGCCTGTCCGTTGCCGTTGGTCATGTGGGCATGAAGTCCGATGAGTTGGCCCAGAATGTCAACCTGTCGATCAACTTCTTGGTGTCGCTGCTGAAGAAGAACTGGCAGAATGTGCGCTCCCTGCACGTCAAGTCCTCCATGGGCCCACCCCAGCGTCTCTACTAGATGCGGCTCTTTTTTTTACATCTTACAATAAAGGAGAAGCTACATTTCTATAATGTAACTAAATTAATGTATTTTTAATATAAATTTCGGGTTATATTTCAGTGGAGCTTATGGTTCTAGCTAGGAAGTCGCGCACTTCGAGGGCGGCAATTGAATCGCTGTCTTCACGTGGGTTTTCAGGCAGTGGCTCTGCCCGGAACTTGGACACGTCCACTGCATTGCCCCACTCCAGCAGATGAGGCTCGCTCAGTTCCTCCAGCAAATTGTGCAGCACAGCGGCTGCAGTGATGATGCAGGAAGCCGTGTGGAAGCTTATGTCCAATGGCTGGCTAAGGAAACTCCAGCGGGACATGAGGCGATGCAGGGCGCAGTCACTTAGCTCCTGGAGGTGCTCGGCCACCTCGTTAAAGTCGTGCTCGTGTGGAGCATTCGGGTCTATATATCGCTGCAGTAGCCATGGACGCAGCGGGTAATTCTGATAAACAGGAGCCAACACGAAGGCCGGAACTGACCGGGAGTTGATGCTGAATTTGGGCAGGGTCGAGAGGTTATTGGGTGCGTGGGAGAACATGGGCACCAGTGTCGCCCGAATCCCACATCCCAGTTGTAGTTCCCGGAAAAGCATCCGGTCGTCCAGCAGATACTCCATGCGCAGCACCGAGCCGGCGGTTGAGTGCTTAACATCACCACCATTGGCTCTTATGGGGATGGAGCAAACGCCCAGGACTCCGATGAGGGCGGGTGGCATGTTGCTTTCGCGCTGGAATCCCTCTGCCACACCGTTGCAGTCCACCGGAAGCTGAGGCAGCTGGCGCAGCGCACGTCCCAAAGTCGACATGACGGCATTGCAAAAGACCTTCAGGCATTTGATTGTCCTTGGCCGGGGCACGGAGAAACGCTCGGCAATCAGGGAGAGGCGCTCTCCGCCGGCCAGGAAATACAGAGCCAGGGCCACGCACTTTTCTGGCGAAATGCTTGGCGTTTTGCGTGTCAGTTCCTCGGCATTCCTGAGAGTGGGAGACAACTGTTTGCATAGCGTCTCAAAGGTTCCACGAGTCACATGGAGGGTGCTCAGGAACTCAGATTCGCTCAGCTCAGGAATCACATCCTCAAAGAAACGGGAATCGAATACCGGAAAATCTGTTGTGATGACCATCTCCTCTGTCCCGCTAGCCTCGGGCTCCTCCTCCTCGTCATCATCGGAGTCGGCTTGCTTCAGGCGCAAAAAGGCAAACATTTGGAGGTAGTTGGAGTGCATTTCCATCATTTGCTGCATGAAGAAGGAACGCATCATCCTCAATCGTCGCCTCGCCCGCTGCTGAGCCCTGCGACGCAAGGTGACCACGGTGGACTGAACATGATGCAGGTGCAGGCGGATCAGCTTGGCGATTTTCTCCTTGCGACTCTGCAGGTCCGCGCTGGTCACTTGGTCCTGGCTTTTTTTTAACTTTGCCAGGGCACTGTTTAAGTTTTTGTTTATTAATTCCAATTCCTTGTCCATTTTTTTAATACTAGAGCTGGGAAAAATTCGATTACACCTATTCTTTCTATTTTGGTCGAGGCACCAATCGATATCGGTTGTCGATGTCTAATGCCGGGAAACTTAATAAATTTTAAAATCAATACGTTTTCTCAGCAGATACTTTAATTAAGTGTGTTATTATTCGGGTTTTAAAGCAAAATAAACACAAACATTTTTTTTAAAGAAATATAAAATGATAAAATAATATTTTTCGATTTCGATTTAACGGAATTTTTACTGCTTTTTATTAGGAGTTTTTTTGCAAAAATGATGAAAACAACCCCTAACCATTTATTATTTATTTTTTGAATTGCTTAAAAATAAGCTATTTTTTTTTTTACGAAAATCCTGTATTAACCTTCGATAAGATTAATATCCAGTTGGAATCCCAAACCATCGAAATTTGGCGACTTCTTTGCAACAATAATCACATTATTAAAAGCTATGGTAAAGTCGTCCGGCCTGTTGGAACCGCATAATGTCTTAACAGGCTTCACCTCAACAGCATTGACAGTATAAAATCGTATATTGTCCAGATTGCAATTGTTCTCCGAGCCCATGTCGAATACTGCAAAGGCAAATAAACAAAATAAATAAATAAAATCTAAACAAATTTATAAACAATTGTTTTGATTTTTCCCACCTGGGAAGCTAAAACGCAGATTACCGCCAGGTGGCACGGACACAGTCCAAGAGCAAAGCGAACTGTTGTGACCTTCGTAGGAGGGATTCCCCAAATGGCTCGCCATTGACCCGTGCACAGCCAAGTCGCCACCACAGCCGCTGGGGAACTTGTTGCTGGTGGAGAAGTAAAAGAACTTGAGGGTGCCGACTCCCAAACTGTCGAGGCGCAGTTCGTTTGTGGTTGTAATCCTTCCAACGGTTTCCCATTGAGTGTTTCTGGTGGTAAAAATAGTCTTGTTGGTCTTAAGGTCCGTTACCTGAGAGAGGGATAAATTTATGATTAATATTTATTTAATTTCATAAAGGGAGCTCACTTACGTTAAAGTATTTCCGATCATCGCTCTCGAAAATCACAGTCAGGATGTGCAGGGTTATGCTGTAACCTTCAGGCACTCGAATATACTCTGTACAGTTGGCCAAGGAGTCGGTCTCAATGATCTGGCTCAAGTCCGTGTAGTTTCGATTGCAGGCTAAAAATATATATTTGTAATTATTAAATATAAAGTAAGTTATAAAATACCTACTTGGTTTGCGTCTTAAAACTAATTCGAACCCTGTTAACTCATTGAACGCCGAGCTGTGGAAGGTAAGCTCCAACTTGTCACGTCTTCTGATTTCTTTAATCATTTTATAAGTTTGATTGTAGTGACCGCAAAAGTCTTGGGGGTTAGACATGGGAAATTGCTGTAAAAAAAAGTTAAATATAATAATAATAATATTATTTTTAAATATGTATAATATAAATATATTTAAATGTAGAAAATTAATGAAAACTTACAGATTTCTTAGCCAGTCGCAAGTAGTCCTCGCACTTGCCCGTTCTTTGAGATACTTCTGGGAGATTGAGATATTTCAATTCAATTTCCACATCCCCTTCGGCCCTGATGGTCCAAGTGCATTGAATACTGCCTTCATAGCCCTTGGTAGCATTATCGTACTTCAGGCTTAGAGAGACGCTCTGTGGGAAGATGTGAATCGAATATACATAACCTGGTTTATCTGGCAAAGAACAGACTCACCTCATTCACTCGCATATCGTACTCCGTCTCACCACAGACCGTGGTTTCCATTTGCAGGATTAGCTCAAAGCTGAGATTCCTGGACACCATTGCCTTGGTGCTAAGCTGGATGAGCATGTCCGAGTAGGAGCTAAAGACCTTGGTCCGGTTTGAGTTTAAGGCATAGAACTTGCCGAGGCTTTGACTTTCCACGACCTTGCTGTCGCGTATCTCCAGGTAGTTGCAGGTGCGGCAGGAGTTATCGTTTAGCTGCAGCTTGCGCAGCTCCACGGACAAACGTTGGTTCGGCGGCACATTGGCTCGGAAGTGGCAGAGTAAGGTTTCGCTGGCATTAACCCTAAACGAGCGCATCAGATTCATCCGAGGCACAGACTGGTCCAAAGCCACTTGCTCGTTGCAGTTTGGTGTGAAGCGTACGCTGGCCAGGAAGCCTCTCTGGTTGTTGGAACTGTCCGTAGAGAGGACAATGAGTGCCTCATTGCTGTCCACCATTATAGTGGGTGGCACAGTCTGATTGCCGCACAGCTGCCGCTGCATTTGCTCCTTGTTGGCCGTTGAGCCACGGTAAATGGTCAAACTATCAAAGTGGCACGTCTGGCTCCTTTCCAAGTCAAAGTACTTGAACTCCAGCACAATAGCGTGCTGAGGTGGAGCCGTAACCCGCCACTTGCACTTCAAGTTGTGGGCATATCTGCCGGCTTCTTCAGCATCTTGCGGGGGTCGCAGGGAGAAGGGTTCAGTGTGATTGCCACCGCATCCTATAAGCTGGTATTGCAGCTGGAACCAACGCATTGCCGTTGAGACAAACTGTAGACGCAACCATCCACGGCCATTCACCTCGAATTCGGGACAAAACTTGCCCAAGCTCTCCTCCTGATCCTGTGAGCCGCCTCGCCTGTAGGCCTCGAAGTGGGACTTGGTGCAGATAAGCTCGGTCCATGGACGGGCCATGGTTTTTACACTCACAGCAAGTTGGTGGTCGTCGCTGGACAGGAAGACGTAGCTGCAGTTATGCTTTTGACCACGTGACGATGACCAGGTGGGACTGGCGATCGTCTGTTGATTGTGTTTAGCTTGCACTGTGATATCGCAGCTTGGGGCGACGGTGAAACTGAAGCCGTCACCCGTTACATTGGCATTTGTACGGAATATGACACGCATCTTGGAGGAGGGTATTAATATCTCGCCTGGCACCTGTCGACCACATAGGCTGGTCACCTCCACAAAGGATCCTGCCTCCCGATCGTAGCGCTCCACAGTCAGGCGATCGTTCGTGCAGTTGGGAGATGTCTCAATAAAGAATCTATTCTGGAACTGCATCCTTAGAGACAGCCCCTCTCTGGTGGCAAACTCCCACATCCGCTCCATGTTGTTCACATAATCTGCGCTCTGAATCGTAACCGGTGGCGATGGTCGCTGGTCAAGGCGGATGACATTACCGCTGGACATAGATCTCCGTACTTGCAGGGTAAATGATGTTCTTTGCTGCAGAACTCGGCGATCTGCATGGTAGATGATCTTGGTGAATATTCGCTCCAGGAGTGTGCTATTCAAGGTCATGCCCCGACAAAGGTGAACTATCTCCTTGTTCCCGCTGAAGATTGCAAGGTACTCGCGATTGCAGCTGTCGGTGAGGGTTACATTCCCCTCTAGCGTATAACCATTGCTCTTTTTCAGCGCCCACAGGCACTCCACTTCCCCGTAATCATCATCAATGAGGGACAATAGATCAGGTGACTGAATCACAAGCCCCTCGGATGCCTCAAGATTACCGCCACAGTTGTGACGTCTATAAGTGGCCTGAAAACGCTGCAGCTTGACGAAATTACTCTTCAAGAGCGTCACACGTCCCGCCGTGGTGGCTATGGATACAAAGGCATTGGTGACATTAGCATACAAAGGCACTAAGGGACCACCCAGGACGTCATCTCTAAAAACAACTGCTGGGCCGCCAATGGACTGGTATAAGTACTGTGCCACCTTAAAAGAGAGCGTAGTGCTAGGAGTGCTGATGAAATGGATGCTGCAATAGTAGCCGCTTAGTTGGGATAGGGATTGGATAGACAATGATCCCGAGGCCTGGTCTCCGATATTCGGGGGACAGATGGAGGATTCACTGGAACTGTAGCGTGCCTTCAAGGCAGTAGCGCTAAAATCCAATTGGTTACTCATTACCGTCACAAGCATAAAGTTGTCCGTGGATTCGATAATTCCACTGCCATTGTAGGTCTCTAGCCGGAACTCTGCTATCTTGGAGAGGGAATTGGCGTCGTTGTAGAAGGAAAAGTGTGGCATGGTCGTCAAACGGCTGGGTTCTCTTAAGTTTCTGAAAAATATATCAAGGGGTAAAAAACGGGGTACTTTTTAATTACGAAACCAAAAATTAATTACCAAACTAGGGGGGGGTTATACTATATGTATATATAAGAAAATACCTTAAGGTATCATAACTCATCACTCACCTAGCAGTGTCCGTACGATTGACAAGTCGTAAATCCTTTAAATTGAGGAGTTCCAGCTTAACGCGTTGTCCCTTTGGAACATTAATGCTCCAACGACAGAATCTCAGCCAGGTGGAGGGTGCCATGGGTGAAATCTCAATGTTTCCTGAGGCTCCGTTCACATCCCGCGAGCATGTTCCCACCGATCGCTTGTACTCCAGCTTGAAGCCTCGATAGTTGTTCACATTTTTTATGGCCACAAAGCGGATAGCTGCATCATTGGTGTTCAGGGTGACAATCATGGGCGTAACTGTACTTCCGTCCAGGATCATTAGCTCTCTTTCGTTATTCGACATGTCAATTATTTCGAGACGATCGCTGATGCTTTTAGAGGATGTTCCATTTGGATCAAAAGGCAGGTGGAGATCGGTGATATTCAGCTGGATGTACGTGTCCTTGGGCAGACGGATTCTGTACACGCATTGCGACGGCTTGGGATAGCCACCCAGAGCGGGATAATGCTCGGAACTGATGGAATCAGAGTTGCCACTGAACTCCCCACCACAAGTGCTCAGAGACACGTTTAGTCTAAAGCCTCCGTGAGGTTCACCCAGCTGCGAGGTGTAGTGCACCAAGAGTAGGTTGCCCGTGCTTCGTAAGGTTCCCAGAAGCTTGCGGCAAGTGCGTTTAAGGAACGTGGCCATTGTGGTGGATCCATCGTAGAATTCCACATTCTCCTTGTCGCAGTGCCGGAGACTCAGCTCAAAGGGATCCTCGAAGTTGGCGGCCACAGTTTCACCCGGCGGTGCCATCACCAACCACGTGCAGTCCGCATAAGGAGGCGGCAGATGCGGATAACCAGGTGATGTGATCACAAAGGAAGGAGCCTGCTGGGTCAGCTTAATCTCGCCATCACAATCACTGAACTCCCGGTAGGTGAGTGACCATGAGTCGCCCGACTGCATATTCGCAGTACTGCTGACCACGTATTTGATGTAGGCATGGGAGCTACTCGTCCGGAATGATCTCTTCCGGAAGTCGGGACGATTGCAGAACTTTCCGTGTTCCAGCAAGGGAGCATGATCATCAACTCCATCGTAGATGAGGCCATAATATGGACATGTCCCCGTATTACCAGCTGGATTGGCGTAATCGATGCTTATGTCTATTTTTCGGCCTGGTCGCACCTCAATGTGCCAGGCGCAATCCACGAACCTGGTCTGCATGGGAATGGTGCCCACTTTGCCCGTCATATTCGAGCCACATTCTGTGTGGAGTACTCCCTGGAAACCAGTTTTGTTAAGGGAGGCATCGCTACGGAATTCTATCCTGAGATTTGGTGTACCATGGATTCGAGGCTGTACAATATCCTTCTTACAAATCTTTAGCTCTTCGGTCCAGTGGCTAAGGTCAGGGGAACTTGATATTCTTATATAGTCGGCGGCGCATTCGGGAAAGTCCTCTAAATCAACCTGGTACATAAGGGTGGAGATATGCATTGAAGGATCCTCCGGCTTAAAGGTCCATTGACAGTTTAGAAGTGGTGAGTAGCCAAAGGGGTAACCCTCAGTTCTCACCACCTCACGTGAGCCTGGTGCCATTGTATACACCTTTGTGCATTCTTGGGTAGTCAAGGATTGGTTGCCTTTTACCAAGTTGATACCAAGGGTCTGCCAAGTCAAACGGAAGGGACTGACATCTGGATTTAGAGTCTTCAGGTAAACCACATTACTGCTGGAAGTGAAAGTCCATGGACTGCTTTCGATGGAGACAGCCAAGGCATTGTCATCGTAGCCATCAAAGAGCTGGAAAGAGTCATGATTCACAGTTCAGGAGATGTGTATTTATATTCATTCATTCAAATATTCGTTTTTTAAGAAATCTTAATCTCGGCCAAAAGGAGTTATAATGCTTTAACTTTTGTTTTTTACATTAATTGAAAGAAGAGTCAAAAAATCCATGACAATAATAATTTAATTACTTTTACTTTAATTTAATTTAGCATTCGACATTATAGAAACACCCATTACTCCTACTTACCGCCAGTCCCGAGATGTATTCTTCAAACTGAACAATCACAACTTTTTCGCGTTCTGTGAATATCCGCCAGGTGAAGGGCTGATCATCGCCTCTAACAATTGGCGGGGACTCAATGGTTCCATTGGATTTCATAGTGATTTCCAAGTTGTGTACTGGAAAGTATAAAAAAACATGATGATTCTTTTAAGAGAACAAAGATTATCCCCCTTACCGTAGTTCCACCTCAATTTAAAGCCCGCCGCCGTGTTGCCCGGTTTGCTACGGAACTTGATCCACAGCTGCGACATGACAACCAATGGTTTGTCCGGCACTTCCTTGCTGCAATACAAGCCCAAAAGTGGACCTAGCACACCAGATCGTAGCTCCAGATAGTCTTCATTGCAGTGCTCCGACTGTACAATATCCATGGCCTCGAAATTAATCTCCAGGGCATTTCCCGGTCGCGTCTCAAAGCTCCACACGCACTCCACATTGGACGGATAACTGTTTGGGTAGCTGGGAGAAGCCAAAAAGCCACGGGGAGAGGTGATGTTCCCACCACATGTGTTCTCCAGGGTACTATATTGAGCCTCCAGGATCACACCTTTGGTCAGGATGCGCACATTCCTGGCGGACACTAGGAAGTTGGCCAGATGTTCGGGGCACATATGGGCAATCTGCACCTGGTCGTCATCATTGAGTATTTGAACACCGTTTGTGGAATTCTCGGAGCCTAATGAATCCTTTGAGCAATCCAGGTGGCTGATATGCAGGTTGAGTTTGCTGCCCGGCGGCCCAGTTACCAGCCAGCTGCACTCTTCGTCCAGTCTGGAGCGCAAGTAACCCTCGCCGGCGGGTACTGGTCCACCGCACTGACGCTCGTAGTGCATGGCAAAACGACCCCAGGATCCGGCTTGGGCCTTGAACCGCACTCGCAGCTTCTGGCCGTGAACCATACGGATCAGGGGAGGACCATCTCCGCAGGCTCTCTCCAAAAACCTTTCCGTATTGTCCGCCTCCAGCTTGGTTAGCTCCACAAAGCTGACAGAGCAGTTGACGGAATCCGTGAGGTTGACCTGCTCGAACCAGAGTCGAATGCCATAGCTTTGAGAGACCTAAAAAGGAAGCATTTTTGATCAGGATTAAGTATAAGCTCCTGACTACCCACCTGCACAATCCAATCACACTCCACGTTTGCGGAAAAGTTGGCCACATTGCTGCTGTCCGGGACATTGTGATACCCTGGAGATGTGATAATTCCGCTGCTGCTGGTCATAAAGCCACCACAATTGGCCGGCACCTGGACATAGGAGGCTTTGAAGTACTTCCTGGCTCTTAAGGAGCTGCCAACGAATCGCAATCTTAGCTCATTGCCCGGCGAGGTGAAGGTTTGCGTTTGCATCTCCTCGCGACAGCTGCGATACAGCTCCACCGAGGAGTTGAAACCAGCGGGTGCAGATACAAAGAGTACATCCTCGAGTCCACACTGCCCCTGGGAGGCCTCAAAGTGGAGTTCATGTAGCAGGAGTCGGACTTGCATGCCCACTGTCACAGTGATGACCCAGTCGCAGTCCATGTCTACGCTGAAGGGGGCCTTGGGGGATTCAAATCTTCCTCCAGGACCAAATAAATGCTCTCCACAACCCAAGCGCTGGTACTCAGCCCGGAAGCCTTGCTCCTGGTCCGACGGATCGCTCTTAAAGCGAAGAAGCAATCGATTGCCAACACTTGTAATGGGAGCAATGCCTTCGGCTGTGCACAATTTCTGTTCGCTAAGAACCTGATCGTCCTGCATGTCTTGCAGCGTCACCTGGTCGAATAAACAGTTGTTGCTTTGAATACGCTCCACAGATAGGTGTGAGAACACAAGTCTTAAACGATTCGTACGTCCGCCGGCGCGTATATCCCATTCGCAGTTGGACTTAGGCGGATAGTTCTCCGGAAAGTTGGGCGACTCAATGGCTCCCTGCCACTTTTCCAGTCTGACTTGGCAGTCCGTTTGGTAGTTAAGCACGAAATCGGTGCCATCGGGATAGGCACTGCTCACATCGTAGCGGATGAGGACGCGATTACCAGAGGATTGTAGCGGCTGTGCCGTGGTCCCATTGCAGTGCAGCACCAGCGGTCTGCTGGCCGTATTGGGACCATCGAATATGGTTAACTGTCCCAGGCAGAGGCGCCTGTCATTGCTCTCCAGTTGCATTTTTACCCGGGAACCCTCTGCCACTACAATCTGCCAGTCGCAGGCCAGCACACCACGATTGCCGGCCAACAAATGGGGCGAATGGATGGCTCCATTCTGTGAGGTAAGCTTGCCGCCACAGCCGGCACCGAGCTGCTGCCAGGTGAGAAGGAATCCTGATCGCTCTACGCTGTCATCCGAATGGAATTTTAGGTGCATGACATTGCCATATGAGGGCAGGCGAGGGGGAATCTGGGTACCACAATATCGTCCAATCAGGGGGGATGACCCCGAGTCCCCATTTCTGTAAAGGGGATTATAAAAAGAAATACGGGTTTGGAGTAACCTTAGATGAGGGAGCTTACCTTATCTCCAGCCAGTCGGTTGGACAGTCGCCATCATCACTGAACCAACCTTCTAGCGTAAAGTTCTTTACCACCAATTCCAAGCGATGACCTAACGGTGCTCGGATGATCCACTCACAGTTCTGGGATTCCCCATAGTGTTTGGGCCAATTCGGGGATTTTATATAGCCGAATTTGTTAGTGAAAGTTCCTCCGCACTCTACCGATTATATAGAATATTGAGTTATATAAATACAAAAGTACGTACAGAAATCGATTTCGATTTAATAATGTTATAAATTAATTAGATCATGGTTATGAGGAAGAAATGAGAAAGGTAAGAGGAATATGGGGAATTGTATAAATAGTGTGATGAAAAATATAGCACTTTAGAAAATCAGTACGTTTTTTTCTTTAGATTTTGCCTAACACAATTATGAACTTATTGGGAACTTAAAAACTTATTTTATAAATTTATTTACAGATTATATTAATTTACTACATAAAGGAAACAGTAAATTTTCAATTAAAGAAAATAAAATTAAATAAGATTTTAAAACCCCAAGATATCATTTGTGTACCTGTCTGAATAATGTCGAATTTTATCAAGAACATTCCCGTGGGTCTCTCCTTCAGATAGTTTATAGTCAACAGATCTCCATCGAAGTCATCAGTAAATCCCGATGAGTA
>JAEIIL010025904.1:0-27815 GCA_018905715.1 Drosophila lini | reverse complement strand
GTACAATCTTATAAACATAGTGTGTTTAACACACATACTATTGACATTTCACTCAAATTTTAAGACTATACCCGTCTCACGCACACTTTGATGAGTCGAACTAGGGCTTATTTTTTCCGAGTGGACTACCTTGTATAATTCTATCATGGTGATGTGGATCTGAGACACTCTATTATGGAAACTCTCACTTAAAACTTTTAAGTTTAAAACTTACTGATTTCTATTCTCTTCAATCTTTCCAGTTTTACAACACAATGGAACTGCATCAACGACATCTCTCAAACTTTTACAAAATTGCACAACTGAGATAAGCACGTATAAATCGTAAGAGAGCACACCGATCTGCCAGAGCAGCAGATCGCCTCACTGGAGGCCATTGTCATATTACCACCGCTGGAGGATCAGCATGCCGAATATGTCCAGCATCAAAACGGAGCAGCAGAGCACTGGCGGTGGCTATCAGCTGCCGGTCAACATGTGCACCACCACCGCGTCCACGACGACGACAACACTAGGAGTAGGAGGAGTAAGCGGAGGATCGAGGCACAATGTGTCCGTGACAAACATCAAGTGCGAGTTGGATGAGCTGCCCACGCCCAACGGTAACCTGGTGCCTGTGATTGCCAACTATGGCCACGGCAGCCTGCGCATCCCATTGAGTGGAGGCCCACCGCCTAATCATGAGGAGGAGTCCGACTCGGAGGCGGAGCTGGCAAACATCGAGAACCTGAAGGTGCGCCGGCGGGCGGCGGACAAGAACGGGCCGCGTCCCATGTCCTGGGAGGGCGAGCTGAGCGAACCAGAGGCCAACGGCGGCGACGAGGAGCTGATGGAGACGGAGCCAACGATTAAGAGCGAGGTACTGGCAGCACCCCTGCAGCCTGCTTGTGCTCTTCAGCCCATCAAGACCGAGCTGGAGAACATAGCAGGCGAACTGCAGCAGCAGCAGCAACTGCAGCAGCTAGTAAAGGCCTTTCCCCTGAACACCAGCACCACCAGCGCCTCCCAATCGCTAGCGGCGAATCCGAAACTTAAGCTGGCGCCCACGCAAAGCGATCCCATCAATCTCAAGTTTGAACCGCCGCTGGGCGACAACTCGCCGCTGCTGGCCGCCCGCAGCAAGTCGAGCAGCGGTGGCCACCTGCCGCTGCCCGCGAATCCCAGTCCCGACTCCGCCATACATTCCGTCTATACGCACAGTTCGCCATCGCAGTCGCCGCTGACCTCGCGCCATGCTCCCTACACGCCCTCGCTGAGTCGGAACAACAGCGACGCCTCGCACAGCAGCTGCTACAGCTATAGCTCCGAGTTCAGCCCCACCCACTCACCCATCCAGGCGCGACATGCCCCACCAGCCGGCTCATTGTACGGCAACGGAGGCGTGCATCATCACAGTGTGTTGTATCGCCCGCTGAAGGTGGAGGCCTCGTCCACGGGGCCGCCATCCGGCAGCCAGGAGGCGCAAAATCTGAGTATGGACTCCATTTCCAACGGTCTGGATGCAACGGGCTCGGGGTCTTCGCTGCCCGCTTCGCCGGCTGGCATTTCGCGCCAGCAGCTCATCAACTCGCCGTGTCCCATTTGCGGCGACAAGATCAGCGGCTTCCACTATGGCATCTTCTCCTGCGAGTCCTGCAAGGGGTTCTTCAAGCGCACCGTGCAGAACCGCAAGAACTATGTTTGCGTGCGCGGCGGTCCCTGCCAGGTGAGCATCTCCACGCGCAAGAAGTGTCCGGCCTGCCGGTTTGAGAAGTGCCTGCAGAAAGGCATGAAGCTGGAGGCCATTCGCGAGGACCGGACGCGTGGCGGTCGCTCCACGTACCAGTGTTCGTATACGCTGCCCAACTCGATGCTGAGTCCGCTCTTAAGTCCCGACCAAGCAGCAGCCGCTGCTGCTGCCGCAGCGGTGGTCAGTCAGCAGCAACAGCAGCAGCAACATCAGCAGCAGCATCATCATCATCAGCGACTTCAGCAGCTGAATGGCTTCGGCGGCGGACCCATTCCCGGCTCAACCTCCCTGCCAGCCAGCCCGAATCTGGGTGGGGCTTCCATCAAGACGGAGGACCTGGCCACGGAGGCGGGCAAGCAGAGTCTGCGAACTGGAAACGTGCCGCCGCTACTGCAGGAAATCATGGATGTTGAACATCTCTGGCAGTACACTGATGCCGAGCTGGCCCGCATCAACCAACCGCTGTCCGCATTTGCCTCCGGCAGTTCCTCATCGTCATCATCCTCGTCAGCCACTTCATCGGGCGCCAATCCAGGCCAACAGCCGCAGCTGACCAACCCACTGCTGGCCAGTGCCGGTCTCTCTTCCAACGGCGAGAATGCCAATCCCGATCTGATTGCCCATCTCTGCAACGTGGCCGATCATCGTCTCTACAAGATTGTCAAATGGTGCAAGAGCCTGCCGCTTTTCAAGAACATTTCGGTTAGTGGCGGCGGATGGAGTTTATTGTAGTTCCTGGGAATTAATTGTTGATCTTTATTTTCCAGATCGATGATCAGATCTGCCTGCTCATCAATTCGTGGTGCGAACTGTTGCTCTTCTCCTGCTGTTTTCGGTCGATCGACACTCCCGGCGAAATAAAAATGTCGCAAGGCAGAAAGATAACACTGTCGCAGGCGAAATCAAATGGCTTGCAGGTGAGTTTGGCTTTTTGGGATAAATTTATAAGATGTTCAAAGAGACGAGTGCCATTTTAAAACCCTTTTTTTTGTGAACAAAATTGTAGCAGGAAATGAATTAGCAACTAATTTAATGTTAAAAACTGTTAAAACACGTTTTTAATGCTTAAAATATAATAAACAATTACATTTGCAGACCTGCATTGAACGAATGCTCAATCTGACCGATCACCTGCGACGATTACGCGTTGACCGCTACGAATATGTTGCCATGAAGGTGATTGTGCTGCTGCAGTCAGGTAAGCTGGAGGGGATACCACAGACATTTAGAAGATAATAACCTAAAAACCGAACCCTCAGATACCACGGAGCTGCAGGAGGCCGTAAAGGTTCGAGAGTGCCAGGAGAAGGCATTGCAGAGCTTGCAGGCTTACACTTTGGCCCACTATCCCGACACGCCATCAAAGTTCGGAGAGCTCCTGTTGCGCATTCCCGATCTGCAGCGTACGTGCCAGGTGAGTGTTGAAATATTTAATGGAAATATTAAAATAAATTCTAAATTCCTCTTTGTTCAGTTGGGCAAGGAGATGCTGACGATCAAGACTCGCGATGGCGCCGATTTCAACTTGCTGATGGAGCTCTTGCGCGGAGAACATTGACAATTGATGATGACGAAAACGGTGGTACTAAGCTTCCGCTGGCACAACAACAAGATTTACATACCTAGTATTAGATATAAATATAGTTTAGGGTTAAGTTCTCTACACCTATAAGCTCTGAAAACATGTGCCTAAAAACCAAAGCCACGACATCAGCCGCCTCAGGACAGAGATGATGATGAAACTAGGCGCAAGCGCAGGATTGCCAAACTTTTTACACACCCAATATATATTTTGATATATGTATGATGGCCCTCGATCGCGGCTGTTGTTGTTGGCTAGAGTTTCCAGTAAGAAAAGTATATAATGTTTTTGCTATATATACATATATACATACATTTGACTTATGTATAGAGTAAACACTAAAGCACACATGGAAAATGAAAAGACTAAACAATTTATTTAAAAGAATACTTTTAGGCATTAGGCAGAGAGCGAGAGAGGGAGAAGGGCAACCACAAAAGGCAAATCAAATTAAATTTAGTTAAAGCAGCTAGCGACTTTTTATACATACAGACATATACATACCTATGTGTAAGAGGGGAAAAAATTCAAAACTATTTTTTAATGAATTGCCAAAACCTATTTAAGGGTTTATTAAATGGAAGGGAGCTGCTAGGATTTTCGATACATATATATAAACTATACATTAATGTGGAAAACGGATAGTTGAATCCAACTTTTAAATGTTGTAGCATTTAGTTTTTAGTGCAATTTCACCCTTGTCTACATATAACTATATATATATACAGCCAGATATGGCCGCAAAACTATATAAAAAAAAAAAAAAAAGAAAGAAAGAAAAGACCACTCGAAATCGCCAGCTCTCTGGCTGGCCAAGACTATTCCAGTGATGCTAATTTGTTGCATAAAAAACACACAACTACATAAATACATAAATCAAATTTATAATCATTTTCGTTCTGTACTTTAGTTACGCATTAATTTTTTCATTAATTAATTCATTACGTTTATGGTGTAACTTTTACTTAAATAGCTGAAGCAAATCCTGCAACAGGATTTAAAACATAATAATTACAATTACCGAGAATAATTTTTTGCTTATAAACTAGATAGTTAGATATGTATGTCCATATGTGAGTACGTTAACTGTAAAGCTCTTCCTGCCCCACCAGAAAAGCAAAAGCAAAAAAGATTGTAAGACATGAAATTCCAAATGAAATAAAAGAGATCAAGAGAGACAACAACACATATACTTAAATTCAAAAGACAGGAGGCCATCGTGATTTTTGTAATAAATCTAAAATTATTTATTCCTAATCATATTTTGCCATTTAAAAATCGAAAACAACTTTATTTAATACCCTAACGAATGTATAATTTTCTGTTACCATCACGACGACGATCTCAGTTCATATCGGTCCTGGCCACCTGTCTAATCCCGCTGCTGTCCGTAAATGTAAACCTAAACTTAAATTGAAAATAGTTAAATGTTAATAGAATTAAACAAAAAAGCGCTCTAACTAAATATCAATATACAGAGTACCATAGTTAAATAAAGAGGAAGCCACACAGACACCCAACAAAATCAATCAAAAGTATCATATAATTTACGTAGCAAGAATAAATGTTGTAAAATCGGCAGCGTTTTTTAAGGCCAGATTCTACTACTTAAGTCCATTGCTTAAGTAGCCAGATTGTGCTCAAAATAGAAAACAAAAACACAACTGTTTCAGTCTTATAAACTTTTACTTGTGTCACATGTTTTATTTCGCCACCAAACTCATCCCACATAGAAAATATCGTTTGCTTTTAAATAAATGTAATTATTGAAATATAAAAACAAAATAAATTGGTCAACAATTAAACATAAATTGTCAATGCAATATTTTGTAATAAAAAAAACTATGATAAAATCCTTAGAAATATTAATTTTAAAATGGAATTTGGGTTTTACAGGGGTCTCTTGGAAATTTAAGTTTAACCAATTATTTAAGCAATATCTATAAATCGATTTAGGACGGTTTAAAGCCTAGATGGGCGCATGGTGTTGATAAGTAACTTAATATATTAAAATAATACGAGATTTCCTAATTTTTTGTACTGGATTTGAATTTTATTAAATTTGGTAAATTGTCGAATGATATTGAAATAATGCATTAAATGTTAGCCGTTCGTTATTTTACGGGCCATAGGTGAAATCAAAAAATCTAAAAATGTTATTTTTCTTATCCAGTTTTACTTCTTCAATTTGTTTGTGTTTGGACACAACCCTTGCTTCAGTACCTGTCCCTAGAGACCACACGGTGCCTATGCCCATCTGTAGAAAATTGAACGTTAAACCATTTAATATACTAAGCTCTAGCACAGCAACTTACCCCATAGGACTGCAGCATGGTGCATCCATTGGGCAACATCCACCGATCTGACCGACCTGGCAGACTCCTGGGGTGGAACCTCCACCAGTAGGTTTCAACGGGACAATAGGACTGCCACTTTGACCCAGAGTGGAAGACGGAGGGCGATATGGGTTGGCATCAACCCGAATCGGAGTGCTATCAGCAGGACACTGGGAGAAGGTACACTGCCCGAACCCGCCGCCCAGCGGCAAATCCTTCCAACAGCAGCCACCGTAAAGTTGGTGATACTGGTTGCCCACGCCTGTGTGTGCCTTGTAGTCCCTGTTGTAAACGGTTTGGCTCTGGAGTGGACCGTCCAAGAAGCTACAACACATGGCATCATATTGTTTGGCGTCGTTCCAGGACTGACTAGGTGGCATTTTCGGGTAGCTGCAAGCATCAGATTGCACCAGGCAATTGCATGGATTGCTGTTGTATCCATAGTTTTCCCAGGTAACACCCGCTGGGCTGGTCGATATTTTTGGGTAGCTGGAAGCACCAGATCCACAGCAATTAATTGAAGGTCCTGGTAAAACTATGGGGAGTTCTGGACTTCTATAATCGCACTGATTAGTTTTGTATCCATAGCCGTTGTCCCAGTTAGCCCTCTTTGGGAAAGCCTGTATTTTCCGGTAGCTGCAAGCATCAAATCCACAGCAATTACTACCAGTTTTTGTACAAGCTTTGCAGTCTTCTGGATTTGGCATTATGAAACCGCGATCAGAATCCTTTCTTTCCAGGCAGCAACACTCGGGAAACTTGTAGCCCGAGGTTTTAAGTGCTCCCCGAGAAGAGTTTTTGGAAAAGCTATCACTTGCTATGCGAACCCTGCGGGATTTTGAATCACAGCTCCGCCTCGATGAGCAGTTGCTGGTGTTGGCACGATGTGAGTTGCTAGAAAAAGAGTACTGGCTAGGATCGGGATGGTATCTACTTTCGGTGCTCAATGGAAATGTTCCTTCGTTGCTAGTATCTGAAAGTTGAAAAGTGGAATCTTGGCTGCAAGCACAAGGTGCACAGTCACAACAATTAGTTGCTATTGGTGTAAAACCCTGGCCGACTTTTGGATCGGAACACTTCATTTCGGCGCCGCCGCATAGGGATTCATTAGAGTGTATGCTTTTAATTTCCTCCTGGGAAGTGGCCTCTAAGCCGACATCGCTGACCAAGTTTGAGTTTTGCGTGCAGCAGCAGTATGAGGGAAGTTCTGGTGAAACCGAGCCACTGTCCACTTGAGCTTCCGAAGCGGAAGTAGCGAATGTAGCGGATGTGGCGGAAGCAACGGAAGTAGCGGAAGCAGCGAAAGTATCGGAAGTCTGCTGAAAGCAGCAACACTCAATACCATGATCGGATGGATTCTGCTCTTCATACGGCTGTCCATATGGCTTTTCATATGTCAGTTCATATGATTGCTCATAAGGATGTTCACAAGGATGTTTGTCAGGCTGTTCATAAGACTGTTTATATTGCTGTTCATACAGCTTTTCATACGGCTGTTCATACGGCTGTTTATATTGCTGTTCATATGGCTTTTCACACTTCTGTTCATGTTCATACTCATCAGAAAAGTCGCAGTCGCAGCAGGTTGGATAAACGCAATAAGATGGATCGGAATAGCTGCGGCTCTGAGAGGAAAACGATCCATATCCATGGAATATCTCCGTCTCGGCGAAGGTTACATTGTTTGCCATACGTACACAGCGTAAAGGGACTAAAAGAGATGATAAGTGGGTTACTAATGTAGCTTCAAGAAAGTTTAAAGTTTTTAAACTACTAAGCTTTAGTTTAAGCCAAAATAGTCTGCGCTAGAATAATAAATTAAAAATTTTAAATTTGCCTACCTCCATTTGTATTTTCCGAGCTATCAAACGATGATATATTTCCACCTCGCTTGATAATTTGTCCGGAAGCAATGCGGTTATCCGAATTTTCAGGCTGTTTAAGTAGTTCGTGTGGCTGCTCCCTTAAATTGGTGGGTAAAAAACACTCGCTGCTGTAGGAAAATTGCACTCTAGGCGAGTTGGTTTCATCGTTCTGCAAGGTAGTCGACGAGATCACCTGTTCAAGACTGGGATTAGAATTTTGACTTGTGCCGGTGTTTTGGTTTTTCAAAATTGAAGGAGGCGAAGTTTTCACATTTTTAGGCATTGTTGGAGGTACGTAGGTTTTGTACATTTGATCTAAGCTGTGGATTGTTTTCATGGTGCGCAGATTAGCCTCGTTGTCTTCGAAGCAACTTGAATAATGCCGGATGTTGGAACAATCCATTGTTGTGTTTTGTTCAACTGCACATTTCTGAAAACAAAACAAAAATTAGGGACTAAAACAAGACAACAAAACTATTTTTGACAAATTTTTCAAAATAATATAGAACTTACAATTGTTCAGGTTTTTTGAGAGAGGGAGCTTCACTCAAGTATTAAGTCAGATAACATAAATTGTTTGCAGTCGAATTGATCTAGATATTGTATTATCGTAGTTACTGTTCCTACATACATTTGTTTGTCCAACGAACACGTGTATTTAATATTTCAGGCCACACTAAATAAAAAAAAAAATATATTAAAAAAAAAAAAAGAATCCATATGCTACAGACACCTGGCTTTTGAATATTCGAAACACTAACTAGAGCTCACTTGCAAGGTAGGTGTAGGAGGAAAGGTGTGGAAAAGCCATTGCATTGTTTTAGCCATAATCGCGATCGGGCATTGTGCTAATTTTATTAGTATTGCCGTTGTAGCTCTATAAAAGCCAAGCCTGGGACTCCAGAAATCAGTTAATTTCGATTATCCGAAAAATAATCAATTTAAAATGAAATTCCTTCTGATTTTGTCCTGCCTCGTCCTGTACGTGGCCCTTACATGCGCCCAGGAACATTGCAGAGGACGTCCTGGTAGGTGGTCCTTAATCCTTATCCATAACAAAAATGAATTATATTCACCATCGGAAAAAACAGGTCACCAGGACTGCGATGGAGGCCGGAACGAAGGAGTTCACCATGCCCATGACTGCGATCCGGAACCCAATCCTGTGATGTGGTACTATAACCGAGCCACCAGGGAATGCCTAAGGATGTCCTTCCGGGGCTGTCATGGAAACAGCAATCGCTATTGCTCCAAGGAGCACTGCGAACACAGCTGTCGTCGTCGGGACTAAAAAAATGTTATATATATATTAAATTGCATAAAATATCTCCTGTGACAATAAACTAAAATATTTTTGCAAAAATTAAAAATAAAAAAAATGTTTTAAATTTAAAAAAGGGTATTAAAAAGTTTGAACTGAAGATTATAGTTTCTTAAAATAAATTAAAACAATTTCAATCTTAAACATTAATAATATTTTTATTTTTTGTTTAATTAAAAAAAAAAAGTTTTAAATATTTCAAGCGAGCGGTATATTTAGTATTTTCCGGGCTTACCACTCGCACTCACCAACACTGTTTTCAACATCGATATTTTAAAACATCGAAAGTATCGATAGCAGCTCAACCAACTTACGAAATTTAATAAAAACGGCTTAAAGGAGGATTTTCCCAACAAAATGAATGGAAAACTGATGCAGGGTGCCATCCGCGCCTTGCGGTTGGGCAGCTGCAGCCAGTGGCAAGCGCCCGCCGCCCGGATCACAGTACGTGCCTACGGTAAGAGCGGAATACGCGCCCCACACCGGCGCACACATATTTCATAACAAGCCGGCGCTCCTCCGTTTCCCAGCCACGCCGCCGAAGAGATTCTACAAGAAGACTTCTGTGCTGAGCAGTGACGGCGGCTACGAGGTGGTGTTGGACCACCGGAAGCTAAAGACACCCAAAGGCGCGCCGTTCGTGGTGCGGAGCGAGCCGCTGGCCATCGCCGTGGCCTCCGAATTCGACGCCCAGAAAGAGCACATCGAGCGTTCCCGCATGCACCTCTCCGCGCTCTGCTTTACGGCCATTGACAACCCGAACAATCTCACCAAACTGGACATGGTCAACTACCTGCTGAACTTTATCCCCACCGACACGGTGCTCTTCCAGTACGATGTGGGTAGAAGCGTCTAAATATCCAACTGGCATCCTTTAATTAATCCTTATCCGTAGCAGGACGAGAAAGACCTACAGGACCTGCAGCTGAACGAGTGGGACCCGGTGATTGCGTGGTTTAATCAGCGCTACGAGACGAATCTTCAGAAGACCCTCAACATCACCCCGCCTCAGGTCAGCGAGGAGGACAAGATGAAGATCGCCAAGCACTTGCACTCCTACAGCCTGGACACGCTGCATGGTAACGTATATCCTGCTTAGGGGTTATCTGCATATATTAGCAAGCATGTCCTCCTCTCTTTTAGGCTTCATCTTTGCAGTGGACACTCTGAAGTCAATTATCCTGGCCTGCGCCGTCATCGAACAAATGTTGACGGTGGAGAAGGCGGTGGCCTTGGCGCGTCTGGAGGAGGAGTACCAGCTCAAGTTCTGGGGACGCGTGGAATGGGCCCACGATCTCAGCCAGCAGGAGCTGCAGTCCCGTCTGGCGGCAGCCGTGCTCTTCGTACACCTCAACTGTTCGGAATACTTTATTAAGCAAAAGTCGATCCTGTAAATAAATAATTCTAAATCGAAATATTTAGTTACTCCCCAGACCTAGCTTGGTTAACCGTTTATTAATCAAGAAATTAAGTCATTAAAATTGTTTAAAAATGCAAAGGGAAACAAGCAACCAATTTCACCACAGTTACCATAACTTGTGATGCATTTGTTTTAGAATTAAATTAGTTGCATCTTCAGAGCCCACATAAAATATTCACGTTTACAAAATAATAATTTGGAACAAAAGGTTTTAATAATTCAACAACTTTCGTTTTTACCTCATAAACACAAACAATGAATTCGGGAGAAGGTGGTACAGAATTTATGCGAAACAATTCTTCATGCAGTCCATAATATTCATGTCAAAAAATAGTTTGTACATATTTGTATAAAGCAGAATCAATCAAATTTAAGTCTAGTGTATCTTCAAATTTAATTTTCAATCCATCAAACCAAAAATTATATAGTTTTTAATTGATCTATTAAAGCGAGCAATGTAGCAATAAAGTTATGTAATTATTAATATAAATCATTTATAAACCCTTGAATACGTTATTTCAGCTTTCTATTTCCGAGTTCCCTAAACCAATATTAGTTGTATTTCGGAGAACACAACATGCGGTTTATTTTCTTGTGTGTTCTCCTTGGAGTATTTGTTTCACATTTTACAGTAAGTCCAAAATGCCAAAGATTATAAAAAACAGATTATAAAATAAGTTCTTAGGGCGGTGTCATTTTCAGGTTTACAAACTTTGTGTGCATGAGCTACAATGAATCGTGGTTTAAATTCCATCAATGTCGCCTTAAAGCCATTAGCCGGGAGAAGGTGATCTTGAATTTAAACGGAACAATTCTTCATGCCGCCAATACTATCCATCTCCAATACAAATTTTTTAAAAAGGCAAGTGGCTTCAAACCTTGGCTGGTAGGCACTAGAATGGATGTCTGTCGTTTTCTGCGATCCAACTATGACCCTACCTTCAAAATCATCTTCAGTCTTTTTAAGGATTTTATCAATGCAAATCACACATGTCCCTATTTGGTAGGTTGCTTTTATAAGACTAACTAAAATATATTATATTATATTTTTCTTTCAGGGTCCGGTGATTATAAAGGGATTTTACCTAAGACCTGAATTAGTACTTCTTCCGTTTCCAACTGGCGAATATATGCTGTCGTTAAGATGGTTTTATGACCACAGACTTCAAATTGATACCAATATCAGTTTTGTGTTCGTTGAGGATATGAAGAAAACCTAAAACACTTTTCACAATAAAAAAATTAATGGAAATGTCGGACAAATTTAATATTATCAACTGTTCAGAGAACTTTTTTAAGCAAAAATCGATTCTTTAAATAAATATTTCCAAACCAATTTGATACTAGTCTCAGTTATGTTTTCCTGTAGGATATAAAAAAAACTTAAAAAATAAATGGATGTATCATACAAATTAAATATTATCTAAACATTTAATATTTAATTCATGTTCTTTGTTGTACTTATTTGTATTTTGTACGTCTTTTTATAAATCACCAACAAATAAATTGAAGTATGTACATATATCTCTCTTAAAACTTAATTTACAATCTATCAAACCAAATATTATATATTTTTAATTGATCTATTAAACCGCACAATGAAGCAATAAAGCATGCAATTACTAAAATGTTATTCATCATTTATAACTATTAAACATATAATTTTAGCTTTCTCTTTTCGAGTTCTCTAAACCAATATTAGTTGGATTTTGGAGAACACAATATGCGGTTTATTTTCGTGTGTTTTATCTTAGGAATATTTGTTTCACATTTTACAGTAGGTCCAAAATGCAATTGATTATAAAAAACAGATTATAAATTAAATTCTTAGGGAGGTGTCGTTTTCAGGTTTACAAACTTTGTGTGCATGAGCTACAACGAATCGTGGTATAAATTTCACCAATGTCGACTAAAGGCTATTAGCCGGGAGAAGGTGGTATTGAATATGAACGGAACAATTCTTCATGCAGCCAATACTATCCATGTCCAATACAAATTGTTTAAAAAGGCAAGTGGCTTTAAACCTTGGCTCATGGACGGCAGAGTTGATGCCTGCCGTTTTCTACGATCCCACTATGACCCTATCTTCAAAATCATCTTCAATCTTTTTAAGGATTTTACCAATATCAATCACACGTGCCCCTATGTGGTAGGTTGCTAATATTTAACTAAGAAAAATATAAAAACCTATTTCATACTTTTCAGGGTCCGCAGATTGCTAATGGATTTTATCTAAGGCCTGAATTATTACTTCTCCCGTTTCCAACTGGCGAATATATGCTATCTTTGAGATGGTTATTTGATCAGAAACTTCAATATGATACAAATGTCAGTTATGTTTTCGTTGAGGATATGAAAAAAACTTAAAAAATACTCCATTCTTGACAATCACCAACTTTCCACAATTAAAAAGTAAATGGATGTGTGATACAATTTAAATATTAATTAAAATTTAATATTAAATTCCGTTTTTTTGTTGGTGATGATGCAATCAAAATATGTTTAACGTCTTCTTGTAAACCTCAAACAAATAAATCAACGTACTATATAGTGTTTCTCTTAAAACTTAATTTACAATCAAGCCAAATACTATATAATTTTAATAGATCTATCAAACAGAGCAATGAAGCAATAAATAATGCAATTATTTAAATATCATTCATCATTTATAACTATTGAACCTATCGTTTTAGCTTCCTATTTTCGAGTTCTGTGGACAAATATTAGTTGTATTTCGTAGAACACAACATGCGGTTTATTTTCGTGTGTGCTCTCCTAGGAGTATTTGTCTCACATTTTAGTGTAAGTCAAATACTATTGATTTCAGAAGCAGATTTTAAAATCAATTATTAGGGCGCTGTCGTTTTCAGATTTACCAACTTAGTCTGTGTGTCTTATAACGAATCCTGGTACATAGTTCAGCACTGTCGGCTAAAGGCTGTAAGTCGAAACAAGGTGATCATGAATTTCAACGGAACAGTCCTCCATTCAGTTAATGACATTCAAGTGCATGTTAAATTGTTTAAAAAAACCAGTGGGTTTAAGCCATGGCTTATAGACTCCAAAGTGGACGTCTGCCGATTTTTTAAAAGAAACTATGACCCCTTCTTTAAACTTGTCTTAAATCTGTTTAAAGATTTCTCCAATTTCAACCACACGTGTCCCTATCTGGTGAGTAGTATTCAATTAAAATTAATGTATTAACGTAGCTAATATTTAATTACAGGGCCTGCAATTGGTTAAAGGATTCTATCTGAGGCCGGAATTATTATATCTCCCGATTCCGACTGGCGAATACATGCTAATGATAAGGTGGTACTTTGATCAAAAACTTCAATTTGATACCAATGTCAGTTTTTTGTTCGTTGAGGATTTGAAGACAACATAAATAAATACTTGTTAAGATCGCGAATCGCTTAAAGGTATCCTTTGAATGCATAGGAAGTGTGAAAGAATGTCTTAACCGTACTATGATATTTTGTAAATTTGTTTATAAAGTAGGAACAAGAAATGTGTATTATATAGTGTTTCTCTTAAAACTTAAGTAGCAACAAATCAAACCATATATTATATTTTTAAATTGATCTATCAAACCGATCAATGAAGCAATAAAATGATGCAATTATTTAAATATCATTCATCATTTAGAACTCGTTTTAGCTCCCTATTTCCGAGTTCTGTGGACAAATATTAGTTGTATTTCGGAGAACACAATATGCGTTTTTTTTTCGTCTGTGTTCTCCTAGGAGTATTTGTTTTACATTTTAGTGTAAGTCCAAAAATCAATTAATTATAGAAACACATTATAAAATAAATTCCTAGGGGGGTGTCGTTTTCAGATTTACAAACTTTGTGTGCATGAGCTACAACGAATCGTGGTTTAAATTCCACCATTGTCGACTAAAGGCAATTAGTCGGGAGAAGGTGGTCTTGAATATGAACGGAACTGCCCTCCATTCAGCTAATGACATTCAAGTTCATTTTAAAATGTTTAAAAAAGCCAGTGGGTTTAAGCCATGGCTTCTAGACTCCAAAGTGGATGTCTGCCGATTTTTAAAAAGGAACTACGACCCCTTCGTTAAACTTGTCTTTGATCTTTTTAAAGATTTCTCCAATTTCAACCACACGTGTCCCTATCTGGTGAGTTTTATTCAATTAAAATTAACTTATTAACGAATCTTATACATATTTAATTACAGGGCCTCCAGATGATTAAAGGATTGTACCTGAGGCCGGAATTATTATATCTCCCGATTCCGACTGGCGAATACATGCTAATGGAAAGGTGGTACTTTGATCAGAAACTTCAATTTGATACCAATGTCAGTTTTTTGTTTGTTGAGGATTTAAAGACAACATAAATAAATACTTGTCAGGATCGCCAATCGCTTAATAGTATCCTTTGAATGCATAGGAAGGGTGAAAGAATGTCTTAACCGTACCGTAACCGTAATATTTTGTAAATTTGTTTATACTTGTAAAGTAGGAACAAAAAAATCGTATTATATAGAGTGTTTCTCTTAAAACTTAATTAGCAACAAATTAAACCATATATTATATTTTTAAATTGATCTATCAAACCGAGCAATGAAGCAATAAAATGATGCAATTATTTAAGTATCATTCATCATTTATAACTATTGAACATATAATTTCAGCTTCCTATTTCGGAGTTCTCTAAATAAATATTAGTTGTACTTCGTAGAACACAATATGCGGTTTATTTTCGTTTGTGCTCTCCTAGGAGTATTTGTCTCAGATTTTAGTGTAAGTCAAAAATGTAGTTGATTCTGGAAATGGGTTATAAAATCAATTATTAGGGCTCTGTCGTTTTTAGATTTACCAACTTAGTGTGTGTGTCTTATAACGAATCCTGGTACATAGTTCAGCACTGTCGGCTAAAGGCTGTAAGTCGAAGTAAGGTGATTCTGAATTTTAACGGAACAGTCCTCCATTCAGTTAATGACATTCAAGTTCATGTTAAGGCGTTTAAAAAGGCAAGTGGGTTTAAGCCATGGCTTCTAGACTCCAAAGTGGATTTTTAAAAAGGAACTACGACCCTTTCGTTAAACTTGTCTTTAATCTTTTTAAAGATTTCTCCAATTTCAACCACTCGTGTCCCTATCTGGTAAGTTGTAGTTAGTTAATATATAATTTATATATTTATATATTTAATTACAGGGCCTGCAAATGGTTAAGGGATTTTATCTGAGGCCGGAATTATTACATCTACCTATTCCGACTGGCGAGTATATGCTAATGATAAGGTGGTACTTTGATCAGAAACTTCAATTTGATACCAATGTCAGTTTTTTGTTCGTTGAGGATTTAAAGACAACATAAATAAATACTACGAGGATCGTTTCTGCAACAACAAAAAGCAACCTGATATCGTAATATTGCCATCAGCTTAAAGATATATCCTATATATAGGAAGGAAAGGGTAAAAAAATGTTTCCTGGCAATACTAGTTTCTATGCTATATTATTTTAACCATAATTAACACCAGGTTCAAAAAAATGTTTTTCAAAAGCTTTTACAAACTTTACGTGTATTTCCAGGGCCCGCAGATTATAAAAGGATTATATTTAAAACCTAATTTAGTAACCGATTCCAAAGAATAATCCAGAATAAGGAAAACCTAATGACAAGTTTGTATATTGTTATATTAAATCAGTATGCTGGCTTGACTGCGAATATAAAGACGACTATTCACGTTAATTTTTTGAAATCCGATAATGTTTCTTAATTGCGCCGATAACTCACAAGCACTGCAAGAAATAGGACCGATTAACTAGCAATGTTTTCCACCCCCCTTATTAGATACTTTTATTAAATCGCTTATATTTCGACAATCCATTGGTGTTTTTAGCCTGATTACTACTTATTCGAATTAAAATGCGACAAACAAAAAAATGAAAAACATATTTTGTGCGATAGCATCGCATGTGATACTTATCCCACACTAAAATATCGATAGAGAAAACTACGCTGCAAACATGGGGGATATTTTCCGCATCCAGAAACGGTCACATTCGCTCAAAATTTCGTACGGTCGTGGGTGGCGCATCGCGTTTTGCTGCCAATTAAACAAATGCAAAATACTGTACAAGCGCCAGTCGAACCGAGCAAATAGCAAATAGCGAGTGGAGCTCGCAGACACCAGCAAAACAAGCGGAGACGTGGTTTTTGTTGTTATTGCGTTTTGGTAAGCAGCGTCGTTTACGTGCGTGTTTTGAGTTTCAGTGCGTTGGTGTGAGTGCTTTTCACCAGAAAAATGTTAATTAAAGTGCTGCCAAATCAAACAGAAAAGAATTTATACAATCGCATTCGTGTTCAAACCGAAATTTTGCAAAATGCGACGAAATCGCAGAGCTGAAGAAGAAGAAGAAAAAACGAAACTGTGTTTGTTGTGCGGGGGGTGCTCATCTCCTCTTCCTCTCGCTCTAACGTTCTCTTTCACCCTCGCCTTCTCTCTCGCTCTCGCTTCGCAAAGTGGAAGTGGAAAAACCAGCGACAGTAACAACAACAATAGCTGTAGCAGCAGCAGCGTGTGTCTGAAATCGTACACTCTCCAGCTCAGAATTCTCCCCTGCTAAATTGTATTTCAATAATTGTTAAAGCAGCAGCTAAAACAACAACAAGAATAGGTATTTTCGCAAAAAACAATTCAAGCAAACGACGTACGACGCCCTTTGGGGCCAGTTGTTGTGCTTGTTGTTGCACTGGCGCTGCCACCTTGTTCGATTTTATGCTGCTGTTGTTGCTTTTGTTGCCTTTTTATCGCATTAACAATTTGCCAATCTGCCTTCGCTGCGCTGTTGCTGCTGTGCTATTGTTGTTGTCGCAACCGCTGTCTTTTGTTTGTGCAAAAGTGTGTTTAATATTTGATTTTCGTTTGTGTCTCGCCTCCATCAAATAATCAGCTGCTTGCAACGCCCCCAGAATCGGAAAATCTCTATGCACAACTCAGTGAGTGCGCTCGGGTGTTTTTCCTAATTCATAGGTGAGTCTAATCAAGAGAATTTGGTTAATTTAAGTTTTGTTTTTTGATAAAATCTAAATGTACAATTTCTTTTAGATCTAAAGCCCTTAATTTTTTATTTCACATATTTTAATAAGATCAGAAGTACCTTGAAACAGGTTTCTCGTTTAAAAAAAAGGATTTTAAGCAATATGAGACCCTGTTGAAATCAGTTATATTAATTCATCTTGTGTTATACTACATTGGCTTTTACTTCTTGTATTTAACTGAATTAAATAAATTATATATTTTTCGTAATAGCATTTGCTATGAGCAAATTTGTTTATTCACATGCATTTTCTTGAATTTATAAGCAGAATAAATACAACTACATAAGTGTATTTTATCCTTGTGTTTTCGACACAATTTTAACGGAAAATTATTTAAAAATTTATAAATATTTGTAATCCATCGAATCCTCTTCATTTTAATTCGCAATTTTATTCTAAATTTATAGAAACTGTCATCTTCCAGTTAAAAAACGTGGCAGGCATTGGTAATTTTAGCCTAATTTGTCATGCATGCCAAAGTCGATAACAAATCCCCGTCACATATGCGATGAGGCCTCAATCCACGCGCTTAACTTTGTAAAATATGTTATGTTCATTGGAGGAAATGGCTAAAAATAGCCGAACATGAAGGGAGACAGGCAGCTCCGAAAGGCTCGAGCTCGGGCTTCGACTTTGGCTTCGGCTTTGGGATTCGAGGACGCGCCTTGCCTTGGGCCTTGGCTGGGCATCTGAGCTTGAAATGAGCAATTCAATTTGCCCGTCGGTGGTATTTCCTCCATTCCGTAACCAAAAACGGTTGGCGAGTGCGAAAAATGTTGCGATAATCAAATCAAATCAGCGCACCAATGAGGTTAAACAGGGGAGGACAACCCTGAATTGGTCGTTCAGGAATATGACTTCGTCTGCCTCTCTAATGAGGATGCATTCAATTAAATTCAAATTTTTCACTTGCATGTGGGCGCACACAGCACAGAGTTCTACTGTTTGGGTTATCTATATGACACGAGTGGAAATTCTATATGTTTAGTAAAGCAGATGCTGGCTGAGAACACATCGTTATCGTAATCCTTTAAACGGTTGATTTAGTTGGATATATAAGGGGTTACGCTTACATAATGGCTTTTTAATTATTAAAATTGTATAAGCTAATGAAAATAAATAAAATATAAACTAAAATGTAACCTCGAGAATGCCAGAACTATGATTCTCGGAATCGCAAGACTATCTTTAATAAGAGTGGCAATCTTTAGTAGATCCCTCAGAGAGTGCGGATCTATATTCTTCAGCTGTTCAATCAAACCCCATACTGCATTTATCGTTTGCCGGAAAAGATCAATTTGTAGACCAGGACCGACGCCGGTTGGTTTGTTGCAATTAAATTGCTTAATTACTTTGCTCTCAAATGCTCGAATGACAATCGAGTAGTGCAGCAACAGATACAGATACTTAGTTGTACAAAGGTTGCAGTATTAATTCCCTGTTCTGCAACAAATATAGGGTTCAAAGCTCTTGGAGCAACCCAGTTCCCAGGGCCAGTTAGGGAGAAGAAATGGAACGGCCAGATGAAGATGTAGGATGAATGGAAGGGGGAGGAAGGGGCAACAGAGCTTGCGGAACCAGTCGGACAACATTTGGCGATTTGAATGTCGCTAAGAAGATGGAAAGCAAAGCGAACAATTCTCCCTATGCCCGCAATGTATCTAAGTATCTTTGGATCTACATGTATTCGTGTTTGTTTCCCTGTCTTCGTGCAATTCAAGTTCATAGCGTTTTTTCGTCAGTCGCTGAAAGAAGCTCGCCAAAAAACATAAGATACAGCAGAGTAGAGAGATACAAAGAACAGCTGGAGTATCTCCTTGGCATATAGAAATATACATATACATTTCTCAGTCTTCGACTTTCTTGGGATTTGCTTTCTTTTCCCAGTTTTTCTCTTTTTGTACTTATATACATATTAGATGTGTACATATGAAAAGAAATTATTGGCCTTTTTTCGGGCGAATTGTTTATATAAACCGAAATAAAGTGTGCGAATGTGTGGGCGTAGAATTTGATTGTTATTATAATTATTAAAGTGGTTTTCTGGTTTGGAATACGCACTTAAAGAGATGTACATTTTACTGTTAATTTAGATATCTTTATGGAAATGTATCCCATTTTGTATACAAGCTTGCTGTTTAATCCTGATGTATTAAAAAAAAACATAATCGTTGGAAATCTGTGTCTAATCCCTTTTCTATGCTTTGGTGACAGTTTCTCTTGAATTTGTATCCCTTTACATTCCTTTTTCCCTATCAGTAGACTCGACCAGTCTCTCGGTAGTCATTGCCTATCATCAACTAGGCTCATTATGAACACCTCAACGTAACTTGCATCATCTTTGGCTGGCAGGTGGAAAAAATGCTTCCGACTTCCGTGTGAATGCTACATTTTCTATGTTGCTTTCCGTTGCGTTGCGTTGCCTCAAAGGCAAAACAAGTCACTTGGTATTTCCTTGGCGTCGCCGAGGACGACAAACCACCCCAAACACCGCACTGAAAACAGCGGCAAACACCACAACAACAGCTTATTGATTTTCTACAACAACTTTGTGATGTTTAAACAGCAAATTAGTTCAGTTTGTTTGCCTGTCGTGTGCCGACCACGCGTCAAATGAGTTTTTCCACTCCGCAGCAAGGGAGGGGGGTTCCTCGTGACGGAGGAGATTGGGAACCACCACATTCATTCATTCACCTGTGGGCGACACGCCTCGCTGGCTTCCAGGAATCGCCTGAGCTCGTGGACAGGTGTAACAACTTTCGGGGGTTGACATGCAAATTATAAAAAGGAAATTTCAAAGTGGACAGAGTGGAATGAATTCGTTTTTTGGGTGGTTTGGGTAAAATCAATTATTTTGTTTGTGGGTCAACATTCTTCCTTACGTTACGTTGGGTAATCCACCTCAAAGTTTTTACTTCATGTGGGAGTGTGTGTGTGTGTGTGCTGGGCCCCTCTCTCCTTTCTCCGCTCTTTTAAGGGGGCGCTGAACTTTAAAAAGCGACCGTTTACACTGCACTACACGACAGACAGACATCTGGCGATTCACCGCTCACTGCACTCGAGTCCTACACTAATTTGCATTTTTGGCGAACCCAGCATTCCCGCCACCGCCTGCGCTTGGTATTTTGAAATATCGTGTGCTGTCTTATTTTTGTTGATTCCGTGTATTTTTAGCTTTGCGTCTGATAAAAAAGTGTTCAGAGAGTGGCAAAGTCTGTTTCTCCTTTATTTTAGCCGCTTCCGTTCGGTGGCGTTACGCTCGACTTCTGGCCGATATCGGAGGAAGCGCGTGCTGGTCTTGGTTCCGGTCTGAAATAGAAGAGCTTCTAAACCATTCACAAGAGTTGTGATATGCAAGAAAAGGGGAAAAACTTAATTTTATACCAGCATAACTGTGGGTGAATATTTATGAAAATTTATAGGTTGATGAAGGTACTTTAAAATCTTTTATTTTTGAATAAGAAGTTAACCTTTTCCATTGTGTGTATTAAGTATTTAGTTTTCTTTATTTCTTTCCAAAAACAAAACCAATCATAGATCTAAACTCAATTCAAATTACTTTCATTTTATTTGATTTCTATTCTTAACAATCCCAGCTCTGAACTGATTTTGTCGGCTTCAAGTTAGTTAGCTTTTTATTTGTTTCTCTTGTCCAATGATCTGCCTTTTTCAGCTCAACTCCACTGTATCTCGGGTGGCTTATTTGCATGTGATTTTAAATTCGAATTCCAATTCATTGTTTGTAGCCTTTCAGTGCTTTTGCACTCGCAAACTGAAAACTGGAAACAAGTTTTGGGCTTTTATTTTGGTCTTGCTCTAATTGCTTTAAAGTTTTTGGAAATCGTTTCGCATTAACATAATATATGTGTAGGGTTGTTTTTATTAAATGTCTGTCTGCCTGTCCAGGTGTTTTTTCTTCTCTCCGTTGTCTCGCCTGAATATTCAAAATTCGATTGTGCATTTTTATTAGCCAAGGTCGTTTCGGTTTGTTGAATGCTCGCTGGGATTAATTCGTATTTTTGGAATCTTATCAGTTAAGATTAGCGCTGTGTGTATAATCAAACGATTTTCGTATTACCTTATCATTACCGGGGTACTGTCTTTTCTGTTATCTTTCGTTTCGTCTTTATCGGAGGTAACAGTCACACATTCTCTCGTCTACACCGAAGCTGGGTTCGGTTTGTTATTATTATTATTTTATAGCCATTGTTTGATTTCAAGCTGTTTGCGTTTTTTAATAGCTTTTTTTTTTCTTTTGTTCCAACCTCTCTTATCTTACCTGGGTACACATGCCCATAAAGTGAGTTCCTTGGAAATAAATTGTGTAGCTGACTAAATGTTTTAAGTGCAAAAAGATATCGATACGATCGCCGAAGACTCTAAGATAAGGGGCTTGTAAATTGTGTGTACACTTGTACTTATAAAAATTTATTGGTTTAAGAGATAGTTTAAGGGGGAAATTTTTTTTTGGCAAGATAGAGTAATTAGCTTCCTAGAATAATTTTTTGGTTTGTAGTATCGGAGTTTTTTATTTGTATTGATAAGCTATACAAAAGCGACATTCCAAAGTCGTCTCTAGGTCGACTTGACGGGATTTGTTGGCAGTACATGCCGTTAATGGGACACCTAAATATTCAAATGAACTTTGGTAGTCACAATGCCATGACATTTCCCACTATGGTCTCACTCTTGTAGTGAGCCTTTTCTTCGTGTGAAGTGTACACTTACGACATTTTGCCGTTTTAACTGTGAGAAACTTTGACGTGCTTTCTTCTTGTGCCTCTTTTCCCTGGCTGAAAACAAGTTCCGTCTGCTTCTCATTCTGTGTTGAGTTTTGGTCTTCCGTTTTTGTGGTGGCAACTGTTTAGCTTTAGCGGCGCTTTTTTTCTATTCGCCGCCGTCCGTCTGTTTTGGAGGTTATTTTATTTCAATTGCCCAATATTTATTTCTTGAAGCGTGAACTACAAAGGCCACAACAAAAACATATACACCCATACACCCATATAGTGTATGATTATGTTAATTTTAGTTTGCGCAAATATTTCCTGTTTTTGTGGCACATATTTAAACTTGAACTTCATAAATGGTGTGTAAATTTACGAAATTAGGAGGGAATGGTGGAGCAAAAGGTTCTTAATTAAGTTCGAAAATAAAACCCTATTAAATGAAAACTCACTTGACTACTTTTAAAAAGGCTGATTTTATTGACACCTTGACAATCTCTGAACCGGTCCATATAGCAGATATAAAATAGGGTTTTGCCTATTTTCAGCAATTATTTAAAGAAATCTAAAGCTTGTACTATGTTAGTAACAACAATTATTTATAATTTGTTTCTTAAAGGTGGTTTACATCTAAGTATACCTTGTATTTCTCTCTATATTACAACTAGGACAAGGCCGCTTGGTGTCCAAAAAAATGTTTACAACAACTGTTGCCGTTTTCCAAAATGGAACTCAGCAAGTGGATATCAGGAGAAGTGGGGACAAAAAGGAGGTTTAATACTTCTAGCTGGTTTGCTACTGTCATTTGATATTATTGCAAGCGCTTCGAGCTTCTGCTTTTGCTGTTTTTGCCTTTTAAGTGCATTTCACACACACACACACTGAGAGAGAGGTAGAAACGTAGACCGTTTCGGGGGTGGGGGTACAGGTATGCGTTTATGAGCGGCTGGCGGTTTGCGGATCGAGGCGTGGCAGAGGCAAGTGCAGCAAAAGTTTGCACAAAGATGGGGCGTCGGAACTTGTCGAGTGTCTGTCTGTTTGCATCAGAATGTGTGTCTGGCAACTCAAGGACGTTGGCGCTGTTGTCTTTCAACCGTCCCGCCCTCGAAAAATTAAACCCCCTGTCTTTCCCGCCCGCTGCTCAATGTTATTTTGTGTCGTCGCCTGGTCGGTGATTCCCCAAGCTCGTCGCTGGCTTTTAATTAAGTTCGGAAAAAGTTACTGAGTGCAGTGGAGGTTTTTTCTCAGCTCTGATTTCAGTGGATTGAAGTGGAAGATGATATGGTTTGGAGTGATTTAATTGGATCTGCCGAAGAGGGAATTTTACAAAGGCAGAGAGAAGGGTTTCTACGAAAAATCTTCGCAAAATAGAATGCCAGATGAAAAAAAATTACATTTAATTTTTCTGAAATTTAATAATAGTTTCTACATCCTGTTTAGCAATTCTAGCTGAATATAAAATTCACCATTAAATAATTATGTTTTTTTAATTAAAATAATTTAAAGACGCAATAAATAATCCCTTCTAGTTAAAGAACCCACGCCGTAAGCAGAACCCTATCTAAGGTAGACGCTACCCAGCTTGAATAAATATTAAAAACTTCACGAAAAAAAAAATAGTAAATAAAAACCAGTTGTGGCTCTCTTCTCAGCACGCTGTGATGTCTTTGGCCTGTGTCCGGCCTTCCTCTTTGCCGCTTGTCGTTCGCCAAGTACACGCAAAAATAAAATTGGCCAAAAAAAGCAATCATATATAATAGTAGATATACAAAAAAACCTAATAAGAATACAATATATATTGTAAAATAAAATATTCTCTTCGAAATCAAACCATTTTCCATTCTTTCTTTATATTCGTAAGTAATTATATATATTTCTATATACATTTTTTTTAGTGTAGCCTGGATTCTTGGCCCCCGGCCTGTGGCTACTGTAATTCAATCATTTTTCACGCAGACTAGCACTCACAGCCTCTCCAACTAAGTTCGCAACCAGTTTTGGAGCCGGACACAAGTGCGGAATAGGCGGAAAATCTACTTACTTGACTGCAATTTCAACGCATTTGGACTTTGATTATAAATAATATGGGAGAGCTGGCTGTGGTGTGTTGGAATGGGAAATGAAACTTTGCGGTTTGCTTGGTCAACGAATTGTTATTAATTTAACTCTACAGATATGGAAGGGTTAAAGGCCCGCAAAAATGACTTAATTTCATGGTCTTAACGAGCCAAAAAATGCAAGTCGCGTTTGTGTATATTTCCCATTCGAAACGCGTAGATAAATCATTTTAAAAATAGACCAACCACTAAGTGTTTCTCCCCGAGTCTTTTTTAAATTAAATTCGCTTTTTTTTTTGGTTTCAAAAATAGATGGGGAGGAATAGCAGCGAATGGACAAAGTCAAAAGCTAAAGTTGGGCAAGATACAATTTTGCAAATTTCCTTTGTGGGTGCGTGTCGTTGTCTCGTCGTGTTTTAGACTCTCTTTTCTCAGTCACGAACGCTGCCTAATGAGCTCCAATTGAATGGTATATTTAGTTGGTATTTGGGCCAGATCGATTCAGCAGGGTTCCCCGACAAATTCAATTTATATTTTGTGAAATTTTGATAAGTTTTCTTTTGTAAAACTACCAAGAAATAGGTCGCAAAGAGTTTTTAAATGTCTTCTTTAATTCATGTTCGTATATTACGATTTAAATCGAATAAAATAAGCAAACTTACGAAAGTAAGATTTTCCCATAAGGCGACCCAAAAACTCTGTTTAAACTAAAAAACAAAGCTGTTTTTTGTGTTCGGATCAGAGTCAGGGCCAAGGTTTCCGCATTGGTATGCACAGCGTGAACAGAAACCAACGACATTCTTAAATCATTGCTATGGGTATTTATTTATCTTTTCGGTTGTCCCCCGACAAAAGTTTAAAATGCAGAGCAAACCGAATCGGAGGGAAAATCCCCATCAAGTCTGATAGTCGCCGAATGCAGTTGTCTGATTTAGTTGGACGAGGTGTGCACCCTTCACACTGGTTCACCTTCCACAATGCCAGCCACTGTGCTCCGGACGCTGATGCACTTTCTGGTCCACTGCGGGTTGCAATCCTCTATTTGAGTTTTTTTTTTTTAACGCGCTCTGTCAATTTCAATGGTAGTGGTCGTGGGAACGTCGCAGTTTCTATTTGGTTAAGCCAACAAAAATAAATTTCAAACCAAAACTAAAACCCAACAAAAGTTTTTTAAATTAAATAGCTTCCGCCTTTTGGGCTTGTCCACTTGTTGTTCCTCTCTCAGAGTGGAGGAGGATGATGATGATTGGCGAGATGTGGGGCACTGGAAAGCCGGAAAGCTTTTTTGCTGATGAGTTTGTTCGTGTGTAAAAAAAAGTCAAACAAAACCGAAAAAACACCCAGCTAGTGACGAGAATTATTCGTAATAGAAAAACCGAGAAGCGCAACTTTTACTTGGGTTTCATTTATTTACGTATGCACTGTTGCACTTATTTCCCCCAGTCTATTATTTGCATCTAGAGGACCGAGTTTTTAAGCTGGGAATAGAATATTTGTTCAGCTTTGAGTACCCTTAATAGGGCTTTTCCAGATAAAGTTTTCATTTAGTAATTATTACTACAGAGAGTGGGTGGGGAAATAATCCACTATAAATTATTATATGTGACTCAAATAGGGCAATAAATTTTATAGAATTTATATAGACATTTTCCTTGTTTAATAAATTTACCAAAGAAAACATTAATTAGAATAAATGGTTAAGATAGACCTTCTTTCGTGAATAATGATACTCATTCCATGAGCCCTTAACACACTAATACTTTAATACAGCAGCTCCTACAGCAGCATAACTAACAACTAAGTGACAAACAAGTTAGCGCCAAAGTTTTAGTGCAAATATAAACAAAAGCGCGCACCAAATCCAAAGCCACTTGGCGGAAATAACAAAAATGTCAACAAAGTTACAGAAATTAATGCCGAAACGGAAGCCATAAATAGAATTACTTAACGGAGGGCGAAGTAGGAGACGTAGAAGAATGTGCCATCGATTAGAGCGCCTCATAAGGCTTTGCCACGCAAATTAGGCATACAAAAATTTCCATTCCTAAAGGATGATAAAAAGAGAAGTCTTACAGGTGGATTCAGGTAGAATTTATTTGAAAATTTCTAGTTTTATAAAATATAAAATAATGTAAACATTGCAAATTCTTTGATAAACATTACATCTTATAATTTATTGACTCATTTTCTCAATTTTGATTTAGATATAAATCAGCATCAGTCTTGGAAATTCCAATTCGCTCATCGATTCCAAAAATATCAACAGTATACATTTGTATATTTGTTGTACGTACCCCTTCTCTCGAGAAACCAAGAATCGTTTTGGCCTGACTAAGCCATTCAAAAACATTATTTTAGTAGAGATGCACTTTCATTATATTTATCTCAGTCGTGCTTCCGGGGCACTTTGAAGTGGGGAAAATGTTTAGAAATTCCAACACATCAAATTGGATTTTTATTAACAAGTATCGCCTACAGACGCTTAGCGAACAGCAGCTAAATCCGTCTTCGCCAGCTCTCATTTTGTAAGGAGGGGGAAAACGTGGCGGCATTCTCTGTCATAAATTTACTTTCGAACTTTGTCGCTCCGATGGGATGTATTTTTGAGTGCCCAGAAATTTATTATGTCACTTTTCTATATTTAAACCTAAAGCTGCTATCAATGTGTGTTTAAGAAACTGACATTATTCGCCTTCGTAATCTCTCTTTTTTCTTTCCGCCCGATCTGCTGTGTGGGTTTCAATTTTCATTGGCGAAATCATCTCGAGCGCCAGAACAAGTTTATTTTGTATCTTTTAAAGTGAAAATCTGTAGAAAGTTTCAAGCACAGCGTTGGAGCGACAAAAATGGAAAAGAAAAGCAAAAGAGTTGTTGAAACAATTGTCATCCAGTCAGTGGCAAAAATGGCAATTAATTTGGTGTAAGATTTAAAGGCCGCGACAACTTCATGCCATAAAGTAGATTGTTACACTTTCGTTTTCCCCAAAAAGATACGAGTTAAACGAATTGTAGCTGCCTGCCCGGTGATTATAAAAATGCTACCCAATAAATACTCAATCTACCAACACAAGTTTTAATATGATTTTTAGCCAACATGTTGTCTCTTCTTTCACTCTGCTACTCTTTTGGCTTCGCTTCAGGGATTTACAATTTGATTTGCACTAATAATCAACATCGGTCCCTTTTTGTCGCTGCCGTTTCAATTGTTTGCAATCATATTTTTTTCTTGTACGATCATTTTTGCCATTAGCAGAGGCATTTTGAAATTCTTTATTGTGTCTTGTATTGGTTTATTTTGCCCCACACCCCCCTCCTCGGTTTATTTTTCTGTGTCACCTTTTTCATCAGCCCTTTTGTTAAAATTGATTGGGTCTCATAAATTGCAATTGCAAATATTTGCTGACCCAACTTTAAGGGAATCTTCAAGTTGTGTGTTTACTTTTTTTGCAATTGAAGCATAAATTTATTTCGTAAAACATGTACTTTTCACTCGGCCAAGTAAATGTGGCAATTTTATTGTGGCTTTTGAAGTCGTGTAGAAATTGGGGTTTCGAGTTCAAAAAACAAAAGAAATAAGCTTCATTTCCAATAAGTTGCAGTAATTTTTAGAGCTTTATGGGAATTTCCTTTTTTTTTTTTTAGCATTTCAACCAAAACAAGAAAGAATGCTGGCTGGCAAGCTGAAAATTGTAAACCCTTGCAGTTTG
>JAEIIL010025899.1:0-15000 GCA_018905715.1 Drosophila lini | reverse complement strand
CACACCTTTTAAGGACATCCGAAGGTGTATTTTGTGGTAAATTGATGAACCCCACATTTCGCTGTAATAACACCCCCATTAACACATTCACCTGTTTTTAATTTTTTCGTTATAGCAAATATACCCTTTATTTTTACATCCATGATACTTACGTATATATCCCTATATAGAAAACAGATTCTCATTTACAATTCATGTATAATATGCAGAGTATTTAGCGTGCATTCATTCTGCCTAAGTGAACTCAAATCAGAACAACAACAAACCCTTTAAGCCGAAGGAATCCAAAAGTATTTCGCGTGTCTTATAATTTACCAATTAAAATTAATCAAAACCTGCACTGCAAGCCACAAGTTTATAAACTGTAGCGCCGAAAAAAATTGAAGAAAAAAAACGCTAAATCTATTCATTCGAAAATAATGATTGCCATGTTGCATTTTTTTTTTTGCCTAAGCTAAGCTTTTACATTTTCAGAGATTCGAGGTAATAATATTTGATTCAATCAAGATTTCACTGTTCCATCCTAAAACTAAGGAGATTTTCGGAGAGAGAAAATCATTGCGAAAAGGAAATATACGGCTAAATATAATACGTTGACGGCATTTGGTTGTGGTCCGTCGCCGCCGCTGGCAGCAGCAGCTGCGACCAGAGGAGACTTCTGGTAGTTTCGGCACAGAGTTTGGTTCCTGATAAAGTTGAACATGGACTCGACGAGATTGGCCGGCGTTATGTCAGTGCACTGCTCCAGTTTGTTGACCACGCACGCCTGCAGAACCAGCATGTCGTCGCACTCCTTCTGGCCGACGGTCAGCATGGGTATCGATTTGATCTGATTGTCCTGCAGGCCGCCGCCGGAGAAGTTCAGGTACGGTCCAAAGGTATTGTTCACGCACTGCTCGATGTTCTCCTTCTGCGATGCGAGGCACTCGGGGCCCTTTTCGGCAATGAACAGGGCTATCTGGTCGCCGTCCTTGTGGCAAACGAAGTTGAGCAGGCTCTGGATGATGCGCTTGATCACCTCCTGGCCCTCCTGCTCATCCTTGACCAGGCAGGGCGAGAGCTTCGCCGTGAACTGATCAAAGCACTGCACAGCCTCCGACCGCCGCGTGCAGTACTTGTTGAAGACCACATCGAGCTCGCCCTTGGGACTCGCCTCCTGGATCTCCTGTTGCATGGCCGTGTAGTTGACCAGGTTATTCGCACAGTCGGTGAGGTGCATGAAGCCAGTTTCGATCTCCGCGAAGGCCTGGCTGCCCGCCTCTTCGCCAGCCACTTGGATGCATTTATTGCGAACCGAATCCTTGACATCCGCATAGCTGAGGTTCGACTTGACGAGCTGCTCTGGAAGCTGGGTCTGGATTTGATCCAGGTCTAGCTGGGCGAGCACCCTAATACTGCTGAGGACAACAAGGAGTATTGCGCCTGTGGCTTGTGATAAAAGTGTCCAGTTCATCTTGACGCCAGAGTTTTTGATCCCTTTTGCTCCTTTAAAACCACGGCTTTAAATCTCGGACTTCTCTTAGTGTTTTTTTTTGCTAAACATCCAACATTGTTCAATGCGTTAAGTATATAGAAGTGAGAAAATTTAATTAAATTAGTTACTAATCACTTGTAGGTACCGCAGTTGTGATGTTTGCCAATTTTTTTTTATCACAATTTTTAACCACAAAGAAAAGAACCAGAGTCTCAGAGGTGGACATTTGACGATGACTTGTGAAAATATTTTCCAGCTATCGATATATATATATTTCTGAATAGCGAAAATGTACTACATTTGGTAATTAAAAATAAGAATTTACTTAATTTATAGTAGCCTTTGCATATATATCAAAAGTAGGACAGGACTTGGTTCCATTTCCACAGTTTCATACCTTGAGCTTCGCGATAGGTTCTGGTATATGCTAGATGTATATCGATAGCTTTGATTACCGATTACCAACTTTTTAAGCGCCATTTCAGCGGCATTCGTTCGAAGTAAAAATTTGTCCGTCAGTTTATAAATAATATTGCAGCTATTCCGTTTGAAGCAAAGATGTGTGAAGTTGGCAATCTAATTGACTTGACTCCTGGGGAGGAGCCCGGCAATGAGGACACATGGTTCGAGGAGCCCGAAGAGTCGATCGTTGCTTCGAACAGTTTCAAGGGCCCCTACGATCCCTTCGACTCGATGGAGAAGGAGGCCTGCGCCAAGGTTAGTAACCGAATGCAAGTGTATGTGTGACGGTAACCGCTATATATACGTGTGTTTGGCTGTGTTTCTCCTTGCAGGGCATTGCGTTGAAGGCGCAAATAACGGAGGTTATGTCGGTCGCCGAAGCTCATCCGGATTTGAGCAGCGAGAGCCCGCCCGTCGGTATGCGCAAGGATTCGCCAAACCAAGGATGCGATACACCCCGCCAGCGCTGCACCAGCAGCTCGTTCCAAAAGCAACTGCTGAAGCTGAATGCCTCACGGTCGGCGGCCAACCTGCCCAAATCCAAGATCTGCGAGAGCGACACACCATTCGAGAGGACGATCCTCAACGAAAACCAACAGATGCTGTCGGCTGAGTCGCCGCTGAAGCTCGTCGAAGACGACGACCTAGCCTCCAGCTTGAAGTTCGAGCAGGATCTCCAAATGCTGCGTATTTCCAGTCTGGACGATCACAAAATTAACACAGAAACGGAGCAAGTTCCTCCAACGACCGAAGAACCGCCAAAGGAGGGCGAGGTGTCCCAGCTCTTGCAACGGCTAAGGGCGCTCGTTCATCAAATGGTTGACAAGACCAATTGGCATCTGTTCGATGCCATAATAGAACCTATTGCTGCTCTCATTGGTCCTGGTTCCGGTTTTGCTCATCCGAATCCCATTCCCAGTGCCAATTCCCCGGAGGCCAGACAACCAGATAAACCACCTGCACTGCTCTACACCCGACAGGGCACATTCGACCTAGATCTGCAAGTAAGTGTGTGCTTTTTGCTGAAGGGTTCATCCATTTAATTGTATATATCTTGAAGGAAAACTGGACAAAGGAGGAAGCGGCAGAGGCAGAAGAAGCGGTGCCGGGCACCAAAGTCCAGGACTTTCCCGATGCCATGACCTGCTCCGCGGCCACGTTTGACGGTGAGCCTCGTATCCCAGATCCCGCCGAAGCCCTGCCCAGCCTGAACAGAAAGGAGTTTATGACCGAGCTAGTAGACGATACCCTGGCACTGCAGATCAATGAGCTGCTGGAAAGGCACAAGCTCGGGCAATCAGTTGTAGGAGATCACGAACAACATGGCATTGATCCGCGGCCAGTTATCCTGCTGGTGAATCCCACCAACTATGGCTGGCAGGCCAAGCCCAACCCAGTGCCCCTGGGTGTTTCCAACGATGCGGACTCAATGCGTCGTCGATCCTCGTCCCTGTCCATTCACGATAAGCCCAAGATGCGCAAGGAGATCACAAAAGCGGAAAGCCAGGAGGAAAACCAACAGAATTTGCCGCCCAGGGAGGTGAAGAACACTGCCGCTTTGTCATCGTTCCGCCAGAGACGCAACTCATTCTCCACCACCATCAGCAATCCGTCTATAAAAATCGGCGAGAGCAGACGCATCGTTTTGGATCGAATGAAGACGCCGCCCATAAACGAATCGGCGGCAGCGGTGGTGACCAAGCCCAGTGGAGCAAAAGCAATGATACCCACTAAGCGTGTGGCTCCGTTTGTGAAGCTACCCGCTGCTGCGTCGTCCAACGAGACTACCTATCAACAGCCACGCCAATTGGCAGTGCCGCGTAATGCCATTGTGCCCGAAACACCGGTCTCCTTGCGCTCCAAGCCGGCCCCAAATGTATTTGCCACGAGCACACCCTTGCCGCAGATGCGTTCGCAGCAACGCCGTTCATTAAAGCCAGCATCCTCGACCGTCTTGGCCAATGCCTCCTACACGACGCCGAGTTTCCGACGTCCGAGCTTCTCCAAAAAACCGGGCACCGGCTAGAGTGTCACTACCTGGTCCCGTGCAGCAATGTCGCCTGAAAGTGAATGTCTGAGGTCAAGTTTTTCACCTTGAAGATAAACGCAAAACGGAAAATAGGTTGCTTGACGGTTATCTCCACCGATATGTCCAGTTTTTCAAAATAAGTTAGATAAGACTACCATGCCCAGTTAAGCCATTAAGTCACTCAGATTTGGTTAGTCAAGTCAAGTCGAGTCCTATGACTCGTTCTAAGTATGTTTAAGCTGAAACTAAGTTAATTGTGATCAAAGTAGTTTAAGCATTTAAATGTAAACAGGCATATCAGAAGTTAACAGTTTATTTTTTTAGTTATAATCAAGCGCTTGTACGACAGGATACATTATCATTTCACTTTTAATTTGCGCTGTTAATTAGATTCTCTCCTCCTCACATACATTTTTCCTTTTAAGGCTCCAAGAGCACTATTCACTGTCGTTTATAGTTTAAAGTAACGCTAAGACATCAAAATTAAATTTGAAACAAAACAAAAAAAAAAAGAGAAACAATGAATTCTATTGCTTGTTGAGCTTGCTCTTGAGAATGCTCAGCTGGGTGAGACAGTTGTCGCGATAGTTGCGGCGGGCGGCGAGCTGATCCAGGGGCACCATCTCGCCCAGTTGCTTGGCCACCTCGACGGCCACCGGGCCCTCCATCTTGGGCGTCGGTCCCATGGTCTCGCTAACCGCATATATGGTCTTGGAGTAGCGCTCAAAGTAATTGGCCATGCCCTCGGCATTGAGATGGGCCGTCTCCAGGGGGCCCAGGAAGGCGTAACGCGGCCCCAGGCCGTTGCTCATCACACTGTCAATGTCCTTCACATTAAGGATGCCGGCCTCGACCAGGCGCCATGTCTCGTTGAGAATGGCATACTGGATGCGGTTGAGAGCGAAGCCCTCAATCTCGCGGGTCAGCGTAACTGGTTTCTGGCCAATCTCTTCCATTATGGCGCGCGTCTTCTGCACCCACTCCGGTTTGGTCCACGGTGCTGGCACGATCTCGACCAGGGGCACGTAGTACGGTGGGTTGACGGGATGGGAGACCAAAACCTGTTGTTCACAAAATCAAACGCAATTTGCTTTAATTGTTTGCTCCAAAAAGAAACCGAAAACAAACCAAACAGAATGCTATGGTCGAAAAAGTCTCGACCGTGTGATACCTCTGATACAGATCTAAATAATCTTCATCTATTATGTTTGCTTATAAAAATGCCCTGTGTGTGATCTGGCATATTCCAGGAGACCAACAATTAATAATAAAACAAAATTTTTTGTAATACAATTATAATACCCTGCAAGGGTATAAAAACGATGTAACTCAGCTGAAATCTCGCTAAATGTTTGCAAATTAACTTAGAAATGAGCGTTTAGTGAACAAATAACCGAGCGATACTTATTTCACCCTTTAATTCCAGGTTATACCCATTTATTTAAATATTATTATAATTATATTAAGATGCCTCGCCAAAGATATCATTAAAGGCTCGCAAAAGATACATTTTTTAAGCGACTAGTAAATCGATTTGGCAAGAGCGCTCATATTCCCTGATGTTTCTATTTAGCTAATGCTAATTAATATTGATAAGGCGGAAAGCTCTATTTTCCCCTAGTGCATCAAGGAACCTAGTATACCTTCGCTCTCTTAGATTCCATTGCAGATATGACAACGTGGAATTGTAAATTGGGGCCGAGGACGGATGACGCAAAGCGGACTGCATCAAGCGAGGTCGGAATAGAAAACCAGGTGAACTTAAAGCATTTGTCGACATTAAATTGAGATAAATACTGTCTACTATATGAAGTTATAAGCCTTTTTAACCAAAGACTATTTCTTCCCCGTCAACGAAATATAATGCAATAAAACTGTGTTCTTCCGCCAGCTATCTGGACAGATTTATGGGGTGTACTCACGTTGGCCTTGTGCTTCAGGTCCGCGCTGAACAGGGAGGGAAGGAAGGTGCTGGTGGAGCTGGACAGTATGGTGTTGGGTCCCACAACGGCATCCAGTTGCTTGTACAAAGCCTTTTTCATGTCCAGACGCTCGGGGATGCACTCCTGCACGAATATGGCGTCCTTGACCAGCTCCTTGAGGTCATTAGTTCCAGAAATGCAGCTGAACTGCTGGGCAGCACTCAGTTTGCCGCGAAGCAGGCCCTTGGACTCGAGATCCTGCAGCTCCTTCTGGGTGGCGGTCAGAGCAGTGGACACCTGCTCGGGCAGGATGTCGTACAACACCACCTGGTAGCCCACCGAGGCGAACAGCATCGACCAGGAGCGGCCAATGAGTCCACTGAAATGTATATATGTATGTATGTATATCAAGTATCTATTGGCGATTCAAATTGTTACAGGACTTAGGTCCTACTCTTACCTGCCCACGATGCCCACCTTCTCGTTCTTCTTCAGCTGCGACATGTCTGTGTTTGTTCTTTCACCTGGCTAACCTGCTGCTTTGGGGATCTGCGGAGCTGTCGACCACCAGTTGGGACGGCGTACAGGCGTTTGAGCGATTTGACGGTAGCGCAACTGGTTTAATATTGAGCGCGATAAGGTGCGCGCTCCGGCAGAGGTGAACCCGACCCAAGTGCCGCCGATGGTGTTGGCGATTTTCGAGCAGATAGGAGCACACGGCGACGCTGCGATAGTGTGGCTGCCGGCGGCTGCTCTCCGTGAACACGCCCGCTAGGCAATTGGACGCCTGGTCCAGCCGCCACGCCCCCGTTCACGTTCCGAGATAAGATCTATTTATATCCACCTTAAGGCGGTTGTTTGGTGCGGAAAGTTACCACGCACAGAGCAATCCGTTAGTGGCTCAAAAAAGCAAAAAAAAAAAAAAACAGAAGCCAACGAATTTCCTACCGGGGGGTTGCGGACCAAACGGTGTCGAAACGGAATGCCCTTAATTTGACATTTATTATTAATGTCGTTTTATAATGTGTGCCAACCCGACCAACCACCGGTCGACGAGTATCTTTGTGATTTGTTGTACACACACTTTTTATTTTCTTGGCTACTGTTGGACGGACACCGCGAATTTTCCTTAGCCGATGGCCAATGGAATTTTTATTTGTTTGTTCTGCGTGGCTACCAATGCGTGTTGACATGCACAGCATATGTATGTATGTACATACATCATATGTGCGTACATCATTTGTATTTATGTATGTAGTGCACTGAATGCAATGTACATAAATACATATGTATGTACATAGTAGGCACTTTGTAAATAAGAGAAATTAAATCTAAAGTATGTACCTTTTAAAGGGTTTTATATCAATTTAAATAAATTGTAATGTATGTACATACATACATACTAGGGATTTACACACCTCCATACACATGTATTAAAGGGGATAACGTTTAAATGCAGCAAAATTTTACAGTGTTATATTAAAATATAAAATATTAATCACTAAATTCTTATATGTATGTATGTTCATACATACATACATATGTGCATATGTATGAACGTTTACGAATTTCATTGCTGCTTTTGCTTAAATATCGGTAAATACATAAATAAGAACATACATACATACATATGTATGTAAATTTTTGTAAGGCTATTCTTTTTTATTCTCACCTATTCCTGCATAGTTATGTATGTAAATTTGTAACATCTAGTTGATGACGTTTATAAAGTTTGCTCTAAACTAATCTGTATTTTTTTTTAATATTTCACCTGCATTCTTATTTACAAAAGTTCGTTGTTTGCTGATAAGGTTGCAGATTACAGTTTCGAGAGTATTAATACTGACGCTGATAACAAACTTTGAGAGTAAAGACCTGATGCATAAACTACATTCCCACTAGAAATTGGCGGAAGAGAAACCCGCTTGAAATCGCTAAAAATTGGTAAATTGGAAAAAGAAACCGCACGATTTTCTTACTGAACATTTTTACATAAAATAAATACTTTTCACTTTTTCCGATGCAATCTAGTCTAGCTTTCTATACAAAATAAAATAATTTTTTATAACTGACAATCGTCCCTCTATGACTATACAAACATCGTTCATCTTTAATTATATTCAAAAAATATAATTTATTTTGTTCTATGGTGTTGTTTTTTTTTTGATAATGGATAATGTCTTAATTAAAGTTAGCTAGGATGCTTACAGTGCCATCTTGCGACCCTCAATGGATATCTCCACGGCACGGCGACTCTCCTTCAGGCGCTTCGAGTCGAGAAAACGTTTCATGTGCTTCTCATAGCGGTTTGGCTTGCGCTTCGTTGCCTGAAATTTGTAAAATGCATAAATATAGAATCAAAATGCGCCGGCAGGAGCACGCACCTTGGAGATTTCACCCTCGACGGTTGACTTGGGGCGGATGACGTAGTCCTTGTTGGATGGCATGGGAACACGAGCACGAGCCACCCAGCCAGGATCGCCTGGTCTAAGCGGCTTCTCTTCGCCAGACAGGGTCTGATTCAGGGATTGGGCATTGCTGGTCGAGGCTGGCTGTGGCTCGGGGCTCTTGTGGCGATGGCGCGACATCTGCGCCAAGTCGCGTTCCTGCCGCTCCTCCTTGCTCATCGCCGAGAAATTGCAACTGAGGTTGAATATGGGCCGCGCCCATTCGGATATCAAGCGACCGGCACGATCACGATTCTGTTTGGTTTCCTGTGGATGTTTGTATAAGTACATAACAGCCTTCCCGATGCCCGACTGTTTTAGTAATTCCTTTTGAATGGTTGGAAACTGCAAGCGAAGAGGATAATGGAATCACTGTATTATAGCCATTCCCATGGGGACACACTTACATCTGAGAGGAGTTTGAGAATACTTTCGCGTATCTGAAGACAGGGCAGACTTTTGTTTGGCAGCGGCGCTAGCCAGTCGGTTAGGACATCGAGTACGTTGTGCTCCAAGAAGGCATTCTGCAGATCCCTCTTTATCAGCTGCGACATTACTTGCTTGAGCATGGCTATCTTTTTGGTGGCCGGCTTTCCCATCACGTTCAGCTGCCGGTCATCGTCCGAGGCGTTCTTCATGTTCACAATAAGCTGATCAATCAGATCGTCCATATCGTTGATCAGATCAATATCACCCTTGCGGCGGCGACGCACGCGCTTCTCCTCCTTCTTCAGCAGCATCATTTTATCAAAGTCCGAAATAAAGTTGCTATTGCTGCGGAAAGGCAAATGTCAGTTAAGAAGACATCCCGCATTGTGGGAGAACTTACTCTGGCTCGTTTGAAACCGGCGTGTTCTCATCATCAGAACTTTCCACTGCCTTTTTTGGGGACTTTGCCCGGTCCTCCTCTTCCTCGTTATCCGTGTCCGTAATTTTGACTCGCTTCTTCTGCACCTTCGGTGCTTCGTCTGCGAGAAGAAGGAATATTTATATGGTAAATCTACTTGTAGTAGAAGAAGGTAATACCCACCTTCAGAGTCACTGATGGCCAAACGTTTGCGTCTGGCGACGACACCCCCCTCCTTGGAATCCGCACTGCCCGAGCGTGAGCGGTTATCGTGCGAGTCCTTGCGACGCCGCGAGCCAGCACTGTTGGATCGACTTCTGGAGCGCCTGGACCCGCTTCGGGAACGCGCTGATCCGCTACGTGAGCGTCTGGAGCCGCTGCGAGAGCGTCTGGAACCGCTGCGGGAGCGTCTGGAACCGCTGCGAGAGCGACGGGAGCCACTGCGAGATCGTCTCGAACCACTACGAGAGCGTCTGGAGCCAGAACCACTGCGGGAACGCGCTGACCCGCTACGGGAGCGCCTAGAACCGCTACGAGATCGTCTAGAGCCGCTGCGTGAGCGCCTGGAGCCGCTGCGAGAACGCCTAGATCCAGATCCGCTGCGAGAACGATTGGATCCACTACGGGAACGCCTAGAGCCGCTGCGAGAGCGCCTGGAGCCGCTGCGAGAACGTCTGGACCCGCTGCGAGAACGCCTTGACCCAGATCCGCTGCGAGAACGATTGGAACCGCTGCGGGAGCGTCTGGAGCCGCTGCGCGAACGTCTGGAACCGCTGCGGGAGCGTCTGGAGCCGCTGCGCGAACGCACAGATCCAGATCCGCTGCGGGAGCGTCTGGACCCGCTGCGAGAACGACCAGATCCAGATCCGCTGCGGGAACGATTAGACCCACTGCGGGAGCGTTTGCGCGAGCGTCGCGAAGCATTGGAGTGTCGAGAGCTACTTCGAGAACGCGCAGAGCCACTGCGCGAGCGTCGGGAACCACTGGCTGCAGAGTGCGCAGATCCGCTGCGGGACCTGGAGCGCGAGCGACGGCGACTGTGATGGGATCCGCTTCGAGATCGCGCCTTCTCGCTATTGTGACTACGGCTCCTGGAACGCGAGACACGCGCATCGCCTCCAGCACCGCCATTTCCATCTTCATTTGGCTCGCCTGGGGATGGCGATTGGCTCTGACTACGCACATTCAATACTGTCTCCGAACAGGTCGAGTCTGGCTCGGGAGCCTCCGATGCCTCAGCATCCGGGGCCAAGTCGCCAGCAATTTCGGTTGCATCGCGAGAGTTTCCGGCGTCATCGCTGCTACTTATTTCTGGGCAGTAAGAAGTGTGTTATGGCGGCACGAACGGGAAACACATTTTGTAACCAACCTTGATCCATGAGTGCTTCCATGATGTCCGCAAAAGGATAAGAAAGTACCAAAAAGAAACACCGCTAATATCTAAGAACGGCTTATGCCGTTTATTTGCAAACGATTTGTTAAACTATTTGTACTAAATGAAACAAAATTTAACCAACGACTTATAAAGTACGACGCCTCTAATGGAGAAAATGACATCGATGTTTTCGGAACTAAAATCGATGTTTGCCAGGGCGTCATCGATGTAAAATGTAACAAAAAAAAAAATTCTACATACAACGATGTAAAATTTTCTATTAGAATTTACCTCGGGGAATAATTCCCATACATTGGGGAAGAATTCTAGAGTTGGGAATTATAAGCCCAATTGAAATGTAAAAATGTATGAGGAACGAATTCTTCAATGCATATACATACTTGCCTGCACGTTGCTTAATGCCGTTACATACGTTTGGGATGTTAAAACCTTTTACTTATTCGATTGGATTGCGAAATGTATTTTTGCAACTAGCCGACACTTCAAGTAAAAATGGTTATAAATAGTCAGGGATAATTTGTTTTATTGTGCATGTAAAGACGCATAAAATAAGAAGAATTTACATCAAAAGTGAATCCAGCTGCATTACCTAGAACGTTGAAGATAAAAAATGTGAATAAAGTAAGCTCATTGCGCGCAAGAGACTAATCGATGTTTAAAATGTTCGAGGTATCGACTATTCGGCCAATCGAAACCAATTACTAATAAGAAAATCAAAATAATAACAATAAAAAAATAATTTGTTATCTTCAAAGGGGCGGCCACAATACTGGGGGTCGTGGTAAAGCAGTTACATTATATTTAATTCCGCAAACATGAAGCAGGAGCAAACCCCACTGTGTACGTATAGAAACTTGTTTAATCTACGAATTGTGATTTAATTTAGTTGGTTTTTTCTGCCACAGCCATTTTTGCCGAGGACATCCTCAAGAATTATGGCTCGTTCATGGAGGAGCATGACGATAAACTGAAATTGTTAAGCAACAAATTGCCCGTTTCCCATCATTCCGACTCTGTTTCCCCAATATCAATGACGCCGGTGATCGAGCTAAACTTTGGACGAAATGAGTCTTCTGCCGTTTCGGAGATGAGCTTCGAGGAATCGGAATTGCTGGCGAATAAGACGCTTACGACGCTGGCGAACCTGTGCAATCAGAGCCGCGACTTGGCCCACACGGCAAGGCAGTATCAGCTGGCTTTCATGTTGAGTGACTTTCGGCTGCTGGACGATGTCCGTAGTTCGCCCGCTTCGGACGGTGCCGGTCTGGAGGGTCCGCTATTCCGCATGAGCGGCTCCATGGAGTTCTTCTGTCAAGTGTTCTTTCTGCTGCAGCGCATCGTTGTGATACTCCAGAATCTGTGGCGGCAAATATCTTCCGCCGCTGACAGCGTGCCAGCATCCAATATATTCGTAGGTAAGTTCCAAATCCTTGATCACATTTGACTTACGTCCTCTTATCCTGCAGACTGTATTTGATTGCATGACCGAGCTGCTGGAGCACGCCGTCGTCTTCAGCGAACTGGCGGTCCAGTCGAAGATTTCGGTCAAGTGGACGCTGTACAAGGAGTGGCTGGTAACGCTCTCCCATTCCGGACTCACATCAGACCGTTGCTCGGGCTTTGAACTGGCTGGTCTGCGGACTTCGCTGGCTGAAATGGAGAGCCTGATAGCGGGCAACCTCTTTCGGGTAAGCAGCGGAGTCGTGGTGTATTGTGGCCGCTGTAGTCCGTATTTGTTGCTCAGCATCTTCTAGATAGCCTGCTGGAGTTGAAGAAGCAGTTTAGCCCAAAGGAAGTGGGCCACATCAGTCAGCACTCCAATGCCTACCTCCGCAAGTTGCTCCTGCAAATCGATGGAAATCAGAACAACGAGTTGGGGAACTTCGAGGAGCCCAAGCACTTGATCCGCCTGGTCGCCTTCGTGGCGGTGCAACACGAACTGGGCATCCAGATGGAGGCCAAGTTGGTGCGGAACGTGTCCGATGTGGTAAATAGGCACCAGCGTTTGCCCCTGAATCAAAGCGTTTACTGGTCGCCTGGCGCGTTCCTGGCGCAGCATGCCAAGACGCTGTTGAAAACCCCTGCCAAGTCTCAGGATTTCCAGGGAGGAAGAGCGCACAGTTCGGTTTTGGAAAAGATGAAGTGCAGCGACCTGAAGAGCTGCCGCCAATTGGGCGCCCAAATTTCGCTGTGGTCAATCAGTATGCAGAGGGTGCTCGATGCCGGGGTCTTTGGGCGCTTAAAGACCTTCTCCCATTTGATCCTTAGTGGGCAGTCGTATGCCGAGCAGGTGTCCCGCCTGGCCGACTCGCTGGTTAACCGCCATGTGGCCCTGATGACGCCCCTCTCCAAGTCCGACTGGTTTGTGCTGTGCCGCCTGCTGCAGTATCTGAAAGTGCTGCAAAAGACATTTGAAGCGAACCAAATCGACTTTGTGCGCTTCACCAGCTCCCTGATTCAGTGGCAGAAACAGCGGGTCCTGCATTTGCTTCAGACGACCAGGAAGAAGATCGTGGACTTGAAGCTGCTGCAGCGCAAGGTTAACTTTCTGTCAACGATGAAGCTGGCCGAGAAGTCGATACTGGGCTTTCCGAGCAAAAAGCGTTTGACCTTCATAGACCTGGCCGTGGGCGAGTTCCTGGACAAGGATCGCCTCCTGCCCGCCGACAAGCTCAAGGTCTTTCAGTCTATCCTCCAGCGGGCCAACAATCTCAACAGCTTTGGGAGCAACATGAGGCAGCAGTTGGACTCCTCGAGTCTTATATACAACTACTGGTTCCTCAGCACTTCCCTGCTCAAGGAGTTTGCCGAGCAGCAGCGCAATCCTTACGCCTTACAGGTAAATAGTCAAATTCTCCAACCCTTATATCACAGAATGCTTCGTTGCAGAACCTGGTGGCTGTGAGCTATCATTTGGAAAAGAGCATGGCCATTTTCGGGAGCAGCGACCAGTGCCCGCCAAAGCCAACGGCCAATAGCCTAATGATCGAGTTCCTGCGGACACACCTGGAGTTGTTCCTGCGCGTAGAGACCCTCTCGCATCTGTTCCAGAGCCAGGATCAACCGTTTCAGCAGAGCGTCTTGGACTACCGACATTGCATCCAGGCGGCTGCCACGGAATTTGGCGGAGACTACAATATCATACGAGGTGAGGGGGATTGGAGAATGTGTTTGGGTTATTATTAAGTCGCAAATCAAAACAAACAAAGATTTTGTAGGGAAAATAGGGTAATCCGTTTATGTTTATCATTTTTATTTACACTTTACTGGTGTGTCTGAGCAATATCGTTTGTTTATTTACTTTAGTTTTCCATTGGCTTTTATTTGTTGATGTTTGGAGAAGTTTTTTGTATATTTACACGCCCCAATTCCCAGCCAAATGCATATATGAACATATCCCTCCGTCATCCTTCTTGCCTTCAGATAACCTTGAGAACTACTTCACGGCAACATTCTACAACCTGACAACGATTGCGCCACACGATTGGAAGACGTACGAGAAGATGCGACACTTTGCCAGCAAGGTCCTGCAGCTGCGTCCCATTGACGACCATTTGCCCAACCAGATCATTGACCAGGTAAGACCTCACGGAATCTAGTAGTTGAATTTCCCAATCTTGTTAGTCTTCCCCCACCCACAGGGCATCGATGTGCTGCAGATCATGCGGAATATCCACACATTCGCCTCATCGTATGCCTACAACATGAACCTCCAGCTGTTCGTGGAGACGCACGGAAAGGGCAAGCACTTGGACATTATTGGCACTCGGCATGTGGCCAATTCAGTGCAGACGCACGGCTCGGGCATTATTAATACCACTGTGAACTTTATCTATCAGTTTCTGCGCCAGAAGTTCTACACCTTTTCCACCTTCCTGCACGACGAGCAGATCAAGTCGCGTCTGCTCAAGGAGCTGCGCTTTCACTCGGAGCACAAGCACAACAAGCCCTACCAATCGTATCCGTACGAGCGGGCCGAGAGCTTTCTCAGGAAGATCAGGAAGCTGGGTTTCGCCAGCAACGGCGAGACCTACATTGACCTGTTTAGGAAAGTCATCACGCAAGTCGGTGGGTAGTATTTCCTTATCCTCTTTGGATTATATTATATATATTTTCTATAGGAAATGCCGTGGGCTACGTTCGCCTTCTGCAGGCGGGAAGCAAGAACGCCAACTACCGGAGTCGCTCATACATGCCCAAGCTCGACAGTCAGTTTGCTGTGGGAGATGAGCCCAAGGGACTGCTGGAGGCCACTGCGAGCTCCATCAGAGAGTACGAGAAGAGTGTGGGCCACATGAGGGAGTGCTACTCCGGGCACACAAATTATTTTAAGGTAAAGCGTATATATAAGAGAAATATATGAGGAATATAATGAATATATGAATAATATATGACAAGATGAATATATAAGGAATTTACGAGG
>JAEIIL010025895.1:0-13198 GCA_018905715.1 Drosophila lini | reverse complement strand
TGGCTATTTCTAGCTTTTTTCGAAGGTGGGTTTAGCTTTTTCAAGCCCTAAAGAGTTGGCCACACTGGTTAACGAGCAAAATTCTGTGATCGAGAGCATTTCTATGTTAACAAACAGTTTTTTCTCGTATATTTTACATTCTACATGAGAATTCTACCCCAAAAACGAGAATTCTACACCAAAAACGAGAATTCTACCCCAAACTAACATTCCCATACAAATTTCACAATGTTTTTCTGTAAGCGTGTAAGATTGAATTTCAGAGTGACCAAGAAAAATATCAAAAAATATCAAAAAAGAATATCGCGACTTCGATAGGCATAAAAATTTCACGATATATCATTTTCAGGAAAATATATCAGTATATTTCAAAATTTTCATTTCGGAAAGACGTGATTTTCGTCGCGCCAGAGGAGGCTATTTTTAAAACCGCCGCGGCGCCTGCTACCAAGCCACACACTGTGCTAATCTAAGCCGGAGGAATTCTGCAAGTGCGGCGGAGCCTGAATAAGTACAAAGTATGTGATTAATTTATGTGCGATTTGCCCAAAGCAGTTTCCGTTGCCCAATAGAGGTTGTTGTGCTCGTGTGTGTGTGTGCGTGCCTCAGTTTTTACAGCTAGCCGCTGTCGACGCCGACGTCTGTGACGCAGCTGCGGAAAACTTGTTTGGGTTTTCATTTCACGAAATACCTAGTGTTTGCGCCCGTGTTGCGAACCCATTTTGGGCAGTTTGTGTACATATATATTGATTATCGCTCGCTGTTTGTGTTTGGCGTGGTCGCCGAAGCACCCTGTGCCGCCGCCTCCCCACCCCTCGCGTCGTTTCCAGCGTTTCCCACCCGAGGCATTAACAACTCGCCGCACTCCACGCCACGGTCACTGGCAAACAATTCGCGAGCCGAATACGCCTGCGCCTATTTTTAGAAGCCTCTTTCTGGCCTGCCTGCTCCCCATTGCATTCTAATTAAAAACCGGGCACTGCGCTCATTTTGCTTCCACACGCATCGCGTTGCATAATGCGGCGTTATGCTCGATCCCCTCCCCCCCTCGAAAGGCGCACTCGAGCATTAAAGCAAAGATTACCCACAAGTGTGTCAAGCGTTTCGACATTGCCCCTTGGTGGGAGCTGGAATGGGGTTGGGAAGGGGAATCCATTTTGGGCAGGCACAATAATGTGTGTTCCAGCTGCCCATTTGTAAACAATCCACGCCCCGATCTCCATATGTTTACTTGAAGTTTGTAGCTGGCCGTGTTAATTATTTGTCTTCTCTTGCAGCCACCACCGAGCAACCCCCCAACCTTTTGTGGGCCCCGGGACCAAGCGAGGAGGAGCAAGACAGAATGAGTGAAGAAACCTACCAGATAGAGACGCGTCGCCGGTCGCGATCGAAGACGCCGTTCCTCCGCTCGAGCTGCGATCACGAGAACTGCGAGCATGCCGGCGAGGAGGGCCATGTGCACCACCACATCAAGAAGAAGTCCTTGGCGGCGCCCAATGTGCAGTAAGTAGCTGAGGATCACATCCAAATAGATCTCTCCATATAAGGATAGGGGGAAGGGCAGTCCATTTGCATTGCTCATTTGAGCCGTCGCGAGGGTCGGTCGCGTCACAAGCAAAGCAATAACCCCATCGCAGTCTGTGTCTGTTTGTACGATGTATGTTGCTGCCATGACGTCACCTCCTTGTTATTCACGCTCGCAGCGAATCTACATTTCGAAACGAACCGAAAACGAAGGCAAATCCACATACAGGGTGCGGCGACTCGACGAGCTTCGTTCGCTTTTGGCGGGCAATTCAAGCGAGCGTCGTATCCGTTCGTTTGCTTGATGACGACATTCGGCCGTCAGCTATTCGGTTTTCACGTTCTGGCCACAAAAATGAGCATGTTGGGGCGTCCGGCCAACAGCCAATAACAGCGAAGGCCACCTGGCTTTATGAGCATATTTTTGTATTTTTGTTTTGATACGCTGTACTAGCGCAGTTAGGCCAGTTTCGGCGAGCACCTTATCAGGGGCTTACTCACTCATATTCGAACATTTCCGTTAAATCTCACCGAACGACTGTTTGCAGAACGATAGTGGAGGAGCATGTGGTGGAGTCGAGCAGCAGTAGCAAGAAGACTCGGAGCAAGGCCTTTGCCCAGCTGACCTCGGACTATTCGAGCGACGACATGACACCGGAGGCCAAGCGTAAGCAGCAGACCTCGACCACCACCACGGTCACGTCGATCTTCACAAAGCGCTCGGGCGGCGCCACATCGACGCCTCGGAACAGGAGCCAACTGGAGACCACACAAAACACGCTGAACTCCGCCCAGGAGAAGCTCAACCAGTCGAACGGCAACCTCAGCTCCGGAAATGTTAGCGACTACCTGGCCTACATCGAGTACAGGGATGCTGGCGAGTACTGGAAGTGCGTGAAGTAGCCCTAAAGTTGTCAGAGCTTCGACTAACCGTTTCATATCTTGCAGCAAAACCCCCAAGACGGACTACACCTACTCGGAGCTGTCGCCCCACCGCCGCCACCTGGCTCCAGGCATTGTGGCCATGCCCAACATGTCCCGGCGGAGCCTGGGTAACCATGACGAGCGCGTCAATTACATGGTCCAGCAGAACCCCGAACAGGAGGAGTTCATCCGCCGCCGATATCAGGCGAAGTACACCCAGCAGGCCAACTACGACTCCGCCGACGAACTGGACGCCACCTTTGGGCAGCAGAAGCAGAGTTGGTGGTTGGTCCGTCTCATCCAGCTCGTCGTGAGCACTGTCACCACGGTGTGGACACGTGTGACCAACATCTCGGCCACAGAGACGAATGCATATAAGAACTACTATGCCCGTCGACAGCAGAGCCAGCAGCTCGGACTTCTCGGGAGGGCTGGACAAGCCGTGGCAGGCGGGTTCTCGAATCTGCTGCGGTATGTTTACCTTTTCATTGGATCGGTACTAAGTGTGGACACATGGCTGCTGCGGTCCTCGGACGCGGAAAACAAGTCAAAGAAGAGATTCCTCATCTTGCTGCTGATACTGCTTCCCCTGCTGCTGCTGACCGGTGAGTATTTCGGCATGAAAGGCAATGTAAATTCAAATATGTATGTGTGAACGTGAGCCCTGCTGACCTTGAATTGGGCCAGCTACCAATGCCATGTGTGTGGTTGACCTCTGTTGGATTTATTTATACTCTCGGTTGGTTGTTGACACTCACCAGCCTCTGTAGACTGAATTTTTGCCACGTGATAACACGCATATTTAATTTTACACTCGCCATCTGCCAGCATCGAACAGTGCCTAATAAACTTCGCCTTTGCAGGTCTGTTCTATTACCTACACCCCAATGAAACTTTCCCACCCAAATCCCTTACCGAATACACATTCACCCTACCTGAGTTGCCCCAGATCAATGTAGGCGATTACCTAAACCAGGCCCAGTACGAGTCCCTGCGTTCGCAGGCTGCCGAGCAGGCAGTGCGTGTGCGGGACTGGGCCGACGACTACTTGTTGTATCTGAAGACCATTGGCCAGAACGTGGTCAACAAGGGGCGTCAGATCTTTCAGGCCGACGATCAAGTTTACTATGAGCGTGTTTAGGGAGCATTTGGAGCAGGGATTCTACCGTTTTGTTTTCGAACTGCTGCAGCAGTTGCTCGTTTGATAGGATCTTTTTGAGGGGGCCACTCTTGGCCTTCTTCTCTATGAACAATTTTGAGTACAAATTCAAGCATTTCGTCCGCGTTTCGTCCGTCCGCTGCACATATTGTATAGTTTTTTGTCGATACATTTTCCCCTAGGCGTAGGCACACACCACACATTTATCCCCTCATCTAACCCCACACAATTCCCAACAACAACAAAATGCAACATCACTGGCTGATGGAAGAAGGATAGAGCTCGCCGCTGTTCAATTTGCAGACTTTGTAATCATTTGCGTATAATCAATTGGGGCCCTCATCCATCCAGTTGGATGAACGGCCTCAATACAGTCTTAATTGTTGTCAAACAACGTTTAATTTTGTAACTTGTTCACTGTTTGGCTTTGTCTGTACAAAAAATAAACTGCAAACGATTTCTTACAATACATGTTACGAACAAAGAATAGTTGGTTTTATTTGCCATTTTTGTTGGAAGTTCGCTAAATGGTAAGTAGAATGCAAAACAAGCAATATTAGTTGGCCAGAATCGAACTCTATCCATCCTTCTGCATTTGTGTGTGTTGGAATTGCCCCAAAGACAAGGTTCCCCTTACCCCGGTCCACTTGATATTCGCGTTTGTGGGGAACTGGAACTGGAAATGTAGAAGGATTGCCAACTAATAGTGCCTTGTTTCGCTCTTTCTCTGGTCAGGTTGGTCGCTGTTGGAGGACAATCAAATCCAGGGCTTCGAGTCCCTACTGTCGTTGCCTCTGACCCTTTTGGGTACTCTGCAGGCGCGTCTGCCCTCTGAAGCTCCCTGGAAAAATTGGCTGAAGGAGCGACCTGTCGTAGAAGGTCATCAAGAGGCCGAGGCTATCAAGCTTAACATGGCCAGCATCGAGAAGGATATTCAGAAGGCTCTGACTGCGGAGGAATATGAAAACATTTTGAACCATGTCAACAGCTACGTGCAGCAGTTGGTGGATCTGAAGTTGCAGCAACAGCAATCGGCTGAAAAGCAGCAGCAACTGTCACCGCAGCAAGTTCAAATCGTCGTTCGGCTAATCCAGGACAACATGCAGCAGTTTGCCCAGAAGACGAAGCTCAGCGAACAGGATCTGTCCGATTTAGTGGGAAAACTGCGGCTAGAGCTGAAACAGTCGGGAGTGTGGGATGTTGCTGAGACTAAGCTATCGCCGGCCAATCTGGAGGAGATCACCAGACTGATCAAGGCAGAAGTCAGCCTCCATGAGTCTCACTACACGCTGCAGTTGGAGAAAATTGATATTGAGGCGCTCTTGGAACGAATCTTGGGATCTCCGGAACTGGCTGATTTTGTAGATGTTCGGATTAATCTTCGGGTGCAGCAGCTGGAGGCGAAGGAAAGCTCCGGCTTCCATCCTGCCGAAATACAACTTGAGCATCTAAACAAGGAGATCGCCTTCATTAAGCTGGCCCTGTCCGATAAGCAGGCCGAAAACGCTGATCTCCACCAGTCTATCAGCAACTTAAAGCTTGGCCAGGAGGACCTGCTGGAGCGCATAAACCAACACGAACTGGCCCAGGACCGGCGCTTTAGCGGGCTGCTGGCCGAGATCGAAACCAAGTTGGCGTCTCTGAACGACTCGCAGTTCGCTCTCCTCAACAAGCAGGTCAAGCTCTCCCTGGTCGAGATTCTGGGCTTTAAGCAGCAGTCCACCGCTGGCGGTGCAGCGAGCCAACTGGATGACATCGATCTGCAGAACTGGGTGCGCAGCATGTTCGTGGCCAAGGATTACCTGGAGCAGCAGCTGCTGGAGCTCAACAAGCGGACCGACAACAACATTCGCGACGAGATCGAGCGCTCAAGCATCCTGCTGATGAACGACATCAGTCAGAGGCTCAAGCAGGAAATGCTGCTGGTGGTGGAGGCCAAGCACAACGAGAGCACCAAGGAGCTGAAGGGTCATATACGCGAGGAGGAGGTGCGGCAGATTGTCAAGACCGTTCTGGCCATCTACGATGCGGACAAGACGGGCCTAGTGGACTTTGCCTTGGAATCGGCCGGCGGACAGATCCTCTCCACGCGCTGCACCGAGAGTTATCAGACGAAATCCGCGCAGATATCAGTTTTCGGCATACCCCTGTGGTATCCCACCAACACTCCCCGGGTGGCCATTTCGCCGAATGTGCAGCCAGGGGAGTGTTGGGCCTTCCAGGGATTTCCAGGCTTCCTAGGTAAGTTTCTTGGCAGTTGCAAGAATTATGAAAATTAATAGCATTTCGATGCCCACAGTGCTGAAGCTTAACTCGCTGGTGTACGTCACCGGATTCACCCTGGAGCATATACCCAAGAGTCTCTCGCCCACGGGAAGAATAGACTCGGCTCCCCGCAACTTTACTGTTTGGGTAAGCTTTTCTTGAATTAATTAGTAAATATATAATAAATTAATCCGATGTTTCTCTCAGGGATTGGAACAGGAGAAAGACCAGGACCCCGTGCTGTTCGGCGAGTACGAGTTCGAGGATAATGGCGCCTCGCTGCAGTACTTTGCCACTCAGAATCTGGACATTAAGCGGCCGTACGAGATAGTCGAGCTGCGCATCGAAACCAACCACGGCCAACCCACCTACACATGTCTCTATCGGTTCAGGGTGCACGGCAAGCCGCCAGCCTCATAGATCAGCCCCAGATCAGTCCCTCTTGTGTGACCTAAGCACTGTCAGGTGTACATAATGTCTGTGCCTTAAGAAGGAAACTCAACAATATGCATATTACTGCGAGAAGTAGATCGAATGAGCGCAGGCGAACTGTGTAAAAAGTAAGGCTATACGTAGCGGTTAAGTGTTTGTACCATATCGTAGAATTGAAGTGCTTGTAGTCACTTAGGTTACCTTGTACATAGTATATTAAGGGCGTTGTGCCCAGTGTCCACCTAATGTCCTATATTATTTATTCTGATAAAGTTTGCCCTCTGAAATCTGTCGTAGTTCCTTTAAGCAGCCTCCACTAACCTATGCTAACTTTATCGTGTTTGCCATTTAAAAAAGCGTTTTGAACTAAATAGTCATATATATACATATATAGTTTGTCTGAGTCGTAAGCTTGCTGCAATAGTGTGTAAGTTATCACTAAAGACCTTATAATAACAAGATGCAAGACTGCCCCCACATTTGAATCGCGGTACTCGTCTTCTTATTATTTGGCCTTTCTTTAATTTCTAAGTTCAAATGTTTAACCCACTGAAACGGAATCAACCTGAACCAACTCTGAAATCATGAAATAAACCTGAAGAAACTCATTGAATTACTACACTTTCGAATCGAATGAGAACAGTAAATATCTCACCCACTTTCAGACCAGTCCAACCCAAGTTATTTGTACTTGTATACGTTCAATATACCTATGTATTTCTAAAGAGTGAACCCAAAAATAGTTGTTAATTAAAACTGTACTTCTATTGTTATTTCTTGTAAACTTACTTAATTGCTATAGTTTGTTCATTAAGGCTTTATCCTATTTTTTTTTACAATAAATGCGTTGCACGGAATAATTAAAACGTTTTCTGGCTTAAAAGGGAGGCAAAAAAATGCTGTCAAAGCCATGGCAAGTAATTAACCCTTCTTTTCCTGGCTGCCAGTAATTAGTCGTGTTTTTTACGGCAGCATAAAGATTAAACAGGAAATGTAAAAAGATCCAAATCTGCCGTTGTTAGTGGCAGTTGCCGCCGGGGAGCAACTAGGAACTCTCTTTCAGTCCGAATTCCAAAATTAAGATTTACTTCTGATGACAGTTAACTGTAAAGTAGGGTAATGATGCTCATTTGGGTGAACTTCTTCAATTGTTATTTTTTTCAACCCCCCTCATAAGATTTATTTGTGCGCTGTTTATTCTGTTCATTTGTTCACTTTTTTTTGAACTGTTCACTTCTTCACTGTTTAAGCTGTTTATTAACTTGCTTAAATGAGACTGCCAAAAAATAAAAACAATTACAAATTAGTTTAGTGAACAACTCTTTATAAACACTCACTCATGAGCAGCCCTTCACTACATAGTTCTATGCCATTCGCTGACAGTTTCGACGTCGTTGTTCACCTGAGTTGGCATAAATAACGAGACCATGCGTTTCCAACCAATGAATTAATACTAAGGACATACTTGGGTAATTTAATATGAAAATACCTTTGGAACTGCCAACTGACTGACTGCGCAGAGATATGCAGTTCCCGTCAACGACTAATGTAAATTGTCATTTAATTTGTAGCACGGAGGAGGAGATCCGGGGCGGCAAGTCAAAGGATTTCAGCGCACCAGCAAAAGGCATGCACTTAATTAAAGCTCGCTTTTTGGCTGAAACAAGTGAAGGTCTGGCGCATTTGGCTGTCAGCGACGTGAATGGTATCATTCCGCCAAAGGTAGCGCCTGCGAATGCATGAAATTTCCCCAAATAGAGCAGCCGCCGAGCTGCCATTAGACAGGAAGAAATACAGGACTCTGGCATGTCAATGCTTTGTGCTCCTCTCGTTTGAGTCTAAATTACAGGCATTGCTCACGCGTTTTGTGTAATTACAGGGGATGCCCCAGCGAGCACACACACACACAGGCATTAACTTTAATTGCCAGTGGGCCCGAAAACTTTTAATATTGTTAGGCGCAAATTCACCATATTCATTTCGCACCTGCTCTCGATGGTTAGAAAAATAAATGGCCCAACGGCATGCAGCACGTTTAATTTGTTTACACAAATCTTGGGCAAATGGCAGGCAGCCCGTAACCACCAGCGCCTGATGAACTCCTCGCGCAAGGGCATAAAAAATGGCAACAACTTTGAGCACTCTCGCTGCGGCTGGCAAAGTTTCGTCCTGCGAGTGTGTAACAATTAAACTGCAGCTAAAAATAGTGACTAATGAGAAAAGTTTGCTCCAACAACGGCTGTAAAAAATAAAGGCACCCGAACTAACTTCCCTGGAATGAGCTGTACTGAACCGAACAGAGCCGAGCGGAGTGTTTAAGTTGGCAGGAACTTTTCTTTTTCCTTCTATTTTGTATTGAATTCGCTGGCGTGTCGGGGAACAATTTCCTGGCATTAATGGCAGCGGGATCAGCTAGCAGCTGGAGTGTGCCGGTCATAAAGGGAGTTGCAATCCAGCCGAGACAATAAAGCAACACTCATATCACACTTCTTCCCCCGGGCCGCAAAATAACTTTGTGGAAAGTTTTGGGCCTGCTTTGATAAGGACACTTTTTTCGTCTAGGTTTCCCGATAAAGTACAAAAAGATGCTATAACGTATGGGTGTGTGATTGTGTTACACCAAAGAAAATTGTTTGCTACTTGGAACCAAATGAGCCGTAAAGGGATGGTTAGGAAATTGGTAATGCATCTATCCTAGGAATTGTGCATCCTATTCGGAATTGTATTTGAAACAGCCATTGCGATCGATTAATACTATGAGGGTTCGAGTAAGTGCCAGTATGTGCCATTTATGTATGGTATATACTCATTTCAGCCAAAAGCACCTCTTAATATAATGTCACATATTTTTCCGAAGGTCTTCGGCAGTACTTAGATGGCCGTCCACAGTAATTGCAAATACCTTTAACTTTTGCACTTTATTTTCTATTATATGTCCGTAGAAAAATTCCTTTATTTAAAAGCAGATTTTAAAACATAAAATATATCTGTCTAAAGGACACTGACTAAACAATTTGAATTTCCTAGCAGCCGTAACTTAGTGCTTAAATCGAAGACATAAAAGACAAGAAGATTACAAACAACGAATTGTGCTAATTTTATAGTAGATAATAAACATTACAAAATACTAACAATACATATTTTTCTGTAATTATGATAAAATTGCCTTTACTATGCAGTTTGAAATAAATACAGATTTAGTAAAAGTTTTTTTTTTGGTCAAACCGTTTTGGTTGCTTGATAAAAAATATTCGTTTATTATGTATATATAAATATTATAATATATTACAATTATAACATTATAGAGTGTGTCTGACAAGGGTACTAAGTCAAAGTAACAGATAACAAAAATAGAATAAATAGCAAAAAGAGCAAATTCATTCTTTGGAACAGACAAAGCTTATATTAAATATTTTGGTTTTTAAATTCCATTTGCTTAATTGTGGTTTAAACATTTGCTTAGTAGTGTATAAAGCTTAACCAGTTTTAAATGGCATCAGCAAATGCACAAATATGTACATGCGATGGCAAGTTAATCTCCGTTAGCACTCGAAAACAGCTTTTATCGTGGCTTTCAGAGATGGCTGCGGGGCAGAGTTCGCACCGAATACACTGCAAATATGATTGGGGGTTATGGACTGCGACACTACTGGCTTTCCAGCTTCCGCAAACAGTTTGAGCGCGGTACAGTGGAGCCGGGGTCAGGACCGCAGCCAGCTCCGCATTAGATATGCGCATACATTGAGCGGCATGACAAACTTTTGTTTGCAATGCAAATCTGGCGGATACGGCTGGGGCGGTGCGGTGTGTTCGGGAGTGCTCCTAACGGTTAGTTAGAGACACTTGTCTGACTGGTTGGCGTAATTAAATATATTGCAACAGGGAGGGGCGACCAAAGTGCCGGGACAATAACTATTTAACTAACCGTTGTGCAGACATTTTGATAACTTTCAATTTGATTCCACTCTGCGGCGTCATGTTCGCTCAGCTGGAGGAAGTGCCTGGAGGAAGTGTTTTGCTTTGTGGCCATAATGAAATAAACTTGTCGCACAGTCGGCACAAGCCATTTGCCATTTGCCCGATGTCCTGTTGCCCAAAACTACATCCGTCGCAGAGCCTTCGGGGTCTGAGGCCATGGCATCTCGGATGCCGCCTCGCATTGGAAATTTAATTACGCGTGGGACTTGTTTACAGATCCAAAGTTAATCCTTGCTGCCAGTCGGACGTGCGCATTAACCTTAATTAAGTGACAAACAATCCACGATGGGGGTGTTCGAGTTCGTCACGCCGTCATTTTATTTACAGGCAATTGAATTTTAATAGGATTTCGCCTTGGCTAAGAGTCCCTGCCATCCTTCTGAGCCCGAGACCTGGCCTTTCCATTCCGCCTTCTCCTTGGCCGGTCAAGTGTACATTTGCATAGTTGCTGGCAACGCAACTCTTTGGTCTGCCGGCCATTATTTCGCACTCTTTGGTAATTTAATTCATTTGCAATGCCTTTGCGAATTACGTGGCGGAGAAGTTTACTTTGCCATTTGCCATTTTAGTCCTGCGCCGCCGTCCCGCCCCTGACATTGCTGTGCGAGTATTTGGCCGTAAAGTCCTTTTGCGGCGACCGTGCCACAGGAGCCCTGAAAGCCGCAAGCCACTTTCGTGATCCCTCCTCGAAGTCATCTTAACGCATCATTTAAGCCGGCACTGGCACCGGGGTCGGGGCGGGTGTCCTGCCCCGGAATCAGGGTCAGATAATGTTTCGTCTCTGTTGCCCTTAATTAAAGATTAAATGTGCTAAGTTGTCCGGACTTTTGGCATCAAAACTTTGCTTTAATATCGGCCATTGCCAAAAGTTTGCTCGCGTGTATGTGTGTGCGATTGGTCCAGCCATGCATCCATTCAGCCATCCATCAATCAATCAATTACGCTTAGAAGTGCGCCAGGATAATAAAACGTGCCTGAAACGGAGTTTTGTCAGCAAAATTTACGAGCGACTTGCCAGAAAACCGGAGCTCGCCTTGATTGAAAGAGTTTTCCTTTATGGCTAGTGCATGTGTATATGGAGTTTCCAGGAAAATATATATATATTAAGGAAGCTGGTATGTATATATTTCTAAGCCAAAGTAGTTTTTCTTTAAAGCACATTTATAATTTCAGTATGTACTTTTAACCTATTTCACTTCCTAAATATTTTGTAAAGCAAAGTCGCTTGCTTTTGAATAATTGATTGCATGAAAACGAGATTTCAGATTTTTCTATGCATTTACAGGCTGTAATCTAGGACTTTGCTTGCATGTGATTTTCAGCGTTTCAGCTCATATTTCATGCGTGATTTTATGCAAAAAACCCACTTATGCAGTTCGAAAGTACCTACATAGGTGCAGTGCGAAATTGCCAGCGGTTGTTGTGTTTCAGTTGCCGTAAAAGCCGGCCTAAGCTGGCAAAGCAATTATTTACCTAAATGGTTTGCCCACGTCAATGGCAATTGTCTGCGATTTCCATTTGGCCGAAATGTGTGTTGCATGCAGCAGCCTGTCAGAGGCTAGGAGCCCGGACAATGGAGTGCGGATCTGGCGGCGAGGAGGCCAGTTGGGCGAGCTGCAACAAAGGGAGGATAAGGCAAACTTTTTAATTGAAAACCAACAAAAATATATACGAGCAACGTCAAAAGTTGCAAGTGGTTGACACTTCGCAACTGGCCCAACCCGACCAACCCGGCGTATGCGTAATATTGAAGGTGGCTCTCATCTCGAGTAAACGAAACGAAATGAATCCTTTGCGGCAGCCGTTGCCAGGCATCGAGGGCTTTAAGCAGAACACACATACACACGTATATTGGTATGCATATATGTATGTGGGCAAAAGTCCTGTGGTCCTTAATCAGGATCAGAGCTATTGCAGACTGGCTCTCAGTCGGTTGCCGCATCATTATGACGGGACTGCGAGCGAAGTATATACATACATACATAAAAATTTAAGATTTTGCAACTATGTACATATATGTGTGCTTGGGGAATTACTCTTCGGCGGAATTGGGACTGGCGCTTGCTGTTGACACAATTTCGCGCCGAGATTCCTCCCGTTGCGTTGTATTTACGTCTCTGCAATTTATCGAAGTTGGCATATGATGCTGCTGCTGTACGTGATGCCGACACTCGGTGCTTCTGTTTTCCCGCGTTTTTTAAGCCCTTCGCCTGTCAAAAGTTGGGCACGCATTCCAGCTGCATTCCGCCCAGGGCTTAATTGAATCATCCCGTTGTTTATCGGACCAGTGCCAGACCTCCCGGCGCTATAATGTGATTACGGAGTTGTTTTGCTCGCAATTAAAACAAATTGTGCTCGCTGTGCCCGCGAAAACATAAACAAACTGCTGGATGCCAGCAATTGTTATTTGTTATTTGCGCAAACAATGGGTCACGGCTGAAGTGGCGCTCGCTATCCGTTTATCCCACCGGTTGCAGCCTGGTCTCTAATCCGGACATCCTCATGTCCATGATTAAATCGCTCATAAAGGCAACATCAAGCCATAAAAAATCAATTCCGACTCCGGCAATTCCGCAAAGATTTACGTTTCAATTTCTGCCACAATAAAAATCAAAGCAGCCAGAGTCTGTATCCCTGGGATACGTGAATGTGAATCCGGCAGGACTTGGCCGAGAGTGCGTGCGAGTGTGTGTTTGTGTTGTGTGTGTGTGTAACCATAAGCTGCCCTTCAGTTCCATTCCTCCCGGATTCCCCAAGGATTCCTCCGGGCACCGGGTTAGGTTCCCGCGGAATCCCGCGGGACCGTCCATACAACGCGGCGAGGAACTTTCATACATAGGGTACTCCTGGCGAGGATCTCGAAAATCCGCCAGGAATCCGCACCAATCCCCCGGGACAGTCCCCGGGAATTTCGAA
>JAEIIL010025894.1:0-26949 GCA_018905715.1 Drosophila lini | reverse complement strand
GAATTGATGGAAATAAAATAATAAATATCAGAATGGAAGAAAAAGTGTATTAAAAAGTGAATTTTTATGGGTAAACTTTTATGGAATCAACAGTGTTCAAACTCTTTTAATTGTGAACTAAAAATTAATTTATATATAAACTTTAGTTTTTAAAAAGTCCTGAAACTTTAAAGTTTATATATTAGAAATTATTTATAAACTTTCAGTTATTTTATGAAAGTTAAAATGTTTAAATTATATTTTGTACTCTGCAATAACAATAATTTTCCCCTTTCTATATATTTCCTCAGCAATTGCCACCATTTCCTCAATGGCAGATGCTCAACCGAGATAAAGAAGTTGGACAATTAGGCCCGCCTCTGAGGTTACTCATACGCCATGCGGTAACGACCACAATATCTGCTAATATGACTGGTTGTTATGAAAGCAATTTCCTGTCCCCGAACTTCTTCATTAACTGTGCTACCAATTTAAGTTCTCCCCCGTCGGAAAGTTGTTGAAATGGTTATTGTCCTGACTGCTGTTGGGCTGTTTGGCTCCTGGCTCCTGGCTCCTGGCTCCTGAATCCCCTGAATCCGCCGCCCCCCTGGTCTCTGGCGGACTCAGACAAGGCAATTTGTAAGCTCTTTTCAATTCCATTGGCACTCGAATATATATAATGTCAGCATTTTGGCCCAAAAGGCAAATCGTAATAAGGCGACCGCCCGCAGTCCCCAATGCAAATGAAGTGCCCCATTGTGTGTGTGAATCTGACTCTGAATCTGAATCTGAGTTCGAGTTTGAGCCCTGAGCCTGCCCAGCAGAAGAGAAAAAAAAACTTTTGCCTGCCAACTTACAGGTGAAGGAGAAAATGGGGGAAAATGAGGAGGGAGCAAGTTTAGTTTCGCTGTGGAAAAGTTCTGCGCAGATAGAGTCGCTGGCATTGTCCATACCCGATATATACTCACATTTTCCAATTTGGCAACTGTCTCGTACATGGTCATGTTATTGACTTTGCCATATTGTACGATGAATTCAATATCCTCCGTTCCAGTTGTCGCTCCACTTGTGGCATCCACCGTGGGCACATCCCTTCCAGCGACGGCCGGATTCCCATTTGTAGGATCCACGGCACCGGCTGCCAGTTCATCGCCGGTTATCATGTCACCTGGCGATGCATTGCCAGTTGCAACAGCACTGCTGCCGTTGTTGCCACCACCGCCACTGCCACCATCCGCATCCGGCTGAGTCCAGACCAAGCTGATGCTGCTCTGGTTCACAAATGTCGCATGCACATCTTCCGGTGGTCCTGGGATATTCTGGGTGCCTGTTCAATGGAGGAATAAACGGAATATAGTACACCGCCGTACACCACACTGCTTTGTTTTGTTTTATAATGCAACTTTAATTGGCCAATATTGGTTTTGTCTGCTCGGGCTGTGTGGTTGGTTGGCCCAAAGCATTGACCAAATAATTTAGCGCACAATGGCGTGCAACAGTGCGTATACTCGATGTGCGCACAGACACGCAATTAAACAAACAGAATTAGCTGCAAACACAAGCCCGGCCAAAACCAAAGCCAACGGCAACTGAAACGGCAACGGCGACGTCAGCCCATTGGCAAAGACACACACAGATGGATGCACCACAGGGTGTGACCAGTGATGCAACTATCTGGCCTCGGTGTCGGCCTCCAGTGACTGTGACCTCCAGTGACGGCTGCGAAACTGATTTATGGTGAATGATTTACGATGAAGGATCATCTCAAAATCAGAAGCTTTTTACACTTTAATTAATTGAATTGGAATTTGGGATAAGCAAAGCTTTTTTAGATGAAAAGTTAATTAAATAATAATTATTTAAAAGAAAAGTTAATTAAAATTGGTTTAAAATAATGCTTTTAAATAATTACTGAATGCAGAAATTGACTGGGAAATAAGACAACGTTAAATTTCTTTAAATGAGAATTAAGCATTTTAAAGTACATTTAATGAGACATTTTTTGGAGTATTTTCTATTAATGTTTATTAAGGCAAACCATTTAAATTTAATGAAATTTTAGAAGCAGTATTTTAATAGGAGTTCGGGCTTTAAAATTTAATTTTATGAAATATTTTTCGAACTGGTTGTTCCAGTATCGTTTATTATTAAATATATTCATTAGAAAATTTTGGGGAGTATTTTTTAAGTATTTCATGTATAATTTTACGCAGTTCGTTGTTTTTTATTAAATATTTTATAAAGAGTTTTAGGAAGTATTTAAAAGAATATTTAAAAAGTTTTATGAAGAGTTTTTGTCAGTATTTCAATTATAATTTAACTTAGAGAGAATTTTGTGGAGTATTTTAGATGAAAATAATGAAATATTAAGAAGCATTAAAGGGAGAATTTTTATAAATATTGTTAAATAAATCTAAAATAGATTACTATATTTTAAATTTTTATAGAATACAGAAACCCTTTATTAAAATATTAAGCATATATTAAAAGTAAATTCCGAAAAGATTTATGGTTACTGGTAATTTCGGAAACATCCTTCGTATTCTCGTTGTATTTGCCCTGAAGCTAATGCTACTCGCCTAATTAAGAGCGAATTGAATGGATTTATCTTCGTCAAAAATTGAAATGAGCTGATTTTCATTCACTGGCAGTCACTGCTTTGGCCGGGCTCAACCACAGCACTGCGCTGATGGAGTGAGACAAAGGCCAGGACAGGATGGGATGGACGGAAATCAGCGGCTGCCATGGTAACTACTCACCTTCTTCGAAACACTGCAGAATGTTGCCGGCATATGATAAACAATCGGGTACATTGCTCGACGACGACGACGACGACGACGAGGACAATGATGAGGATGGCGTTGCCGCAGCTGTTGCCGATGATGATGTTGCTCCCGATGCTGCTCCCGCCGCCGATTTGGTGGTCAGGGCGAGCGGCATGACGCCACGGCAGAGGGGCATGCAGGCGTTAATGACGCCGCGGCGACTGCAGCATGGACTGTGATCACGTCCCCCGGCAGCACATCTGGCCAGGATGGCTGCGGATTAGAGCGGAGATGGACAGATGGGAATGGTTAATATTGTGGTGAAAATTTGCATAAACTCTAGCTCCCCAAATTCCCCCCGTGTGCACCCCAGATACGGCTCATTGTGCTCTGTTATGGAGCAATTTGTGACATGAACTCATCAATTTTGGCCCGTTGCCACTCCAGTTGAGATGATAATTTAAAGGATTCGGCGTGAGTCGACAACATGGCAGCAATTTACAGGAAATTAACCAAAAGATTTCCTATCATTGACTAGGTGACGGGTAAATTGGGGCCAGATTTTTTGTAAAGTCATCGTTGGCATTCAATTCCATGTTTTTTTAGCAGAATGACTTGGATATTGTTGCGGTGCTAAGTGTTTTCGATGGAACATAAAATCAAGTTAATGTAAAATTTCTATGAAATCAGAACTTAAGGCTGCAAGAAATCAATATTTCTTTTCTATTTAAAGATTTATGTTTGTCAGGTTTCTGAGAATTTTTGCATGAGAATTTGTTTTGATTGCAAAGTTTTCGTTGTGGGTTTTGTTTCTTGAAGAATTTTATATAAATTGATGTAAAAAAAGTCTACAAACTAGACTTTTATTAAAGAAAATTAAACTTTTTGTTAATTGAAGAAATAATAAATTAAATAGCTTCGTTAAACAATTAAAATGTAAGTACATTTAAGTAAGATGTTAATTCCCCTAACAACCTTTAAGAAAGAGTTCAACATAAACATATTTTTGGGTAACAAATATTGAATATAAATAAGTAAAGGTTAAAGCTAACAGTAATCAACATTAAAACCTTCTTCCCTGTATAGTAACTTATCAATCTGACATAATAATTACCCCAATTTGCTGCATAATAACCATTTGGCATTAAATATGTCTATATTCCGAAACTGGGAGCACACTCTGGTATCATTTGAGAAGCCCTTTGTTTATTCTGACTAACGCTTTGCCAAACAACGTTACACAGTGGCTCCTGCCTTCCAAATTACATAAGCCGGGAACAAACACGGACACACAGAGAGAGCTCTCCTGGCAACGGACGGACAGGACAGGGTTTTTGGGTGATGAAACCATTTTGGTAAATTCCCATGCATTTAGCCAACATCAAACATCCCCGGCTAGGCTACTGTTTTCAGGGGATTGTTTGCTACTAATTAACTAAAAATTGATTTGCATAAGTACGAAAATTCATTATGCTTGAATGAGCCGGCGAAGGCCTCACTCACTTAATATTCGAAATTGCATTTGCCAGACGAAACGAAAAATGCAAAATGGGCTCATTAAATTAACAAAAGTCCGCAGGACAATGGCTGTCTCTATCCTGCCGCTAATTAGTGTTTTCCATGGACGACTGTGTATCAAGGGGGAAGCCCCTAAAAATCTCCCCCAGTCTCCAGTCTCCAACCCCCAGAATCCCCATCTCCAGCTGTTACTCACGCATTTGGGCTCGACAGGCTGGACCCAACCGCTCGATATCGGACAGGCGGATGTTGTAGGAGCAGAGCGGCGCGCATTGGGGCAGCAGTCCGGAGGCCTGGCAGCAGGTCGTCATGTTGTATCTGGAGGCCATTGGCTGGACCGGTTCCGCTGGCAGGGTGCGGGTGATCAGACGCGGGGAGGCCTCGCTCTTTCCATACGCATTCAACGAGACCACGTAGAACTCGTAGTAGATGTCCGCCTCGAGACCCTCGAGAATCAGCGGTGGCTGGCGCTGCAAAGCTTAATGAATTAGCCAAACAATTGGGAAGGGGGAGTGTAGTGGTCACTTGGCGGAGGAGCTTACTCCACTGAGGGGAAAACTATGAGGAGCCTAAGCATCTAGGAATTAGTTAGTTAACAGTGGGAGTTGTCAGGAATCAATTACTGAATTTAAGTATTTATAAAAGCTTTTTAAAGATTTGTATACATAATTTTAAATACATTTAATTTACTTTAAAATATTTCAAAATTCATAGATAAATCTGGGTACTAAATAAACCTTTAAATTTACATTTATTTTAATAATTTTCCAATAGCGAAAACGTTGTAAATTTAAAGGCAAACTAAATCTTCTTAAAAGACCTTTAAATATTCATACTGATAATATAAATATTTAATAAAAAAAAATATAAAAATAACACACTTCTCCTGTTAACTTCTTCATCCTTGATATTTAAGCTCCCCTTACTTCACTTATCACCCCATTTTCTCTCCGTGTAATACCTTCTCCACGCTCAGATAGTCATCGCCAACGCCCAAACGTCGAAATTTGACGTGATATGTGCTGACGGTGTCCGCCAGACGCTTCGGCTTGTTCCAGTCCAGAATCACGAAGCTGTCCGTCTTGGCCACCGTCCGTAGCTTAGACGGCGGATCGGCCAGTACCCCATATCCCTGGAACAGACAGCTGTTGTACTCGGGCATGAAGCGCAGGCATCTGAAAAAGGACGAAAAAAAAACGAGAAAAAGGGAGGCTTTGGTAATTGGCATTTGGCATAAAAACCCATCCTGCGGAGTCATTAGCAAGTAGTATTGTGTGTGTGTTTTGGGGGGGTGCAGAGTGCGGTTGATATGGCCACGAGTTTGATATTAGGGCTTAACGGCCTATGGATTTCCTGGACAAGGACGAGCGATAAGGATGCGCTTGGGGAAGTGATTAACAGGGTAACTAGGAGCTCCTCCTAAGCATCGATAATTATTGATTCTAATTTAAGAGAGGAGTCTTGGACTGAGGGAAGCTTCATTACAAGGAGTGTTGAGTAAGGTAATTGGGATTCAGGATTTTATAGAATTATTTTGTAAGAGAATTCATGGTTTCCCTTCCCTTTAACTTACTTGAACAAACTAAAGTCCAACGACTGCAGCTTGCCAGCACACAGTGGAAAGCAGGCCGAGGGTATTCCCCTAGCCCGACAACAGGGCGTATGATCGATATTGTTGGCCAAACAGTTGAAGGTGATATTAGACCATGGTGCACACACCATAAAGTCCGGCAACGTGGCCTGATCGGTCTTCTGCGGATCACACATCTTATCCAGACACATCCGGTGGGTCATGCCATTATCCTCGCAGCACTGCCGTGTGTCCGGAAGTTGAGGCATCGCCTGCTTGTCCGTAGTTCCCGCTCGCGACTCCGCCGCCGAGGCACTGGTATGGGTAAAGAATCTCAGCCTTTCGCTGGGCAAACTCGTGCCAAACTCATTGGTGGCCGTAACTATCACGGCATACATGGCCAGCGGTGTTAGGTTACTCAAGACCAACTGGGTCTGATTCGCGGAAACTGTGTGAAGCTCAACGGACTCCGCAGTATCGGCGGCTGTTCGGTGAATGATTTCGCCACTCAGCTCATCCTCGTCGAAGCTGTGCAGCTTGGTCACATTGATGGTGTAGCCGGAGACGCGTTCGGCCAGCTTCTCCGGCGCCGTCCAGCCCACGCTTACGCTCGTCTCGCTGACATTCTCGATGGTGAGAAAGGTGGGGGAGCTGGGTATGAGCTGCACACCTTTCAGGATGCACTGCAGACCGCTGAGCGTGTGCTGGACACAGGAGACGCGCGTCTTCAGCTTGTCCGTGAACGGGGTATATTCGCCGCGACACATGTCCTGGCACAAATCCGGAATCTGCTTTTCCACGCAGCACGGCACATGGTTGCGGCCATCGGCCATGCAGCGTACGATGCCGGGAAAGTCCCGTTCGCAGGCCTCCGGATCAACGCCAGTGGTGCCGTCCAGGATGTTGTGCACGTTGCAGAAGCCCATGCACTGGGCGGACACGTTGGCCCGCTCGCAGCATTCCGTGAAGTCGTGGGTGACCAGCGGCGGCACTTGACTCGGCCGCCAGAAGCTGCGATTGTCCTGCGCGTCCAGCGGCGGTGGCAGCAGGAACACATCACTCGACTCCGCGGTCGAGGTGTCCGTGGAGTTGTTGGGACCACCCGTTGATGAGTGCAGCTCCTTGACTGTGATGTGAGAGGGTTAAGGCAGAAAATTAATTGACATTCGTACAGTGAGAGAAAATTTTGGGGAAAAGGTATGGAAGGATACTTTAAGTCTGGCTTTCAATTTTAGCAATTTAAAAAAATATAAAAAATAAAATAATTATATACTTTTTAATACTAAAGCTTGCTAGATTTTTTAAAGCTTCATTTACGATTTTTTTTCTAGCTACAAATCATTTTAATTAATTTAAAAATAATTTTGACATTTGTAAGAGTATTATTGTTGCTTTATATTTAATAAAACATTTTATTATAAATTTCTACTTAATTTCTCTCAGTTTCTACTCACCAGTCAGTATGTGTATACTGCGCAGAACAGGATCTGAGTTAAGCTCGCATATATACGCCCCCGAATCACTGGGCTTGAGGGTCTTAATCAAAAGCACCCAGACCTCACCACCCGTCTCCAGATTTTTACCCTTGGGATCTGTGTAAATATTCGAAATAATTTATTAAAATTTAAATTAAGATTGTAATTAATTAATACAACCCACTTTCATCATGGAGAATGCGCACACGATGATCCTTGGTAACCCGCACTGTGCCGGCGGTAAGGATCTCGTCACCCTTCTTCCATATTACTGTGTTGTTTGAGGAATTATCAGACACTACGCAGGTTAATAAAGCATCTTTGCTTTCCAATATAATAGATGGTCCGCCGGTTCCTTGATTTGAACAAATAAATTAAAAGTTAAAAGTAAAAAGTTAAAGTAAAGTCGTTTAAAAGTAAAAAGTAAAGTCGACAAATTCTTTTAAAAATTAATTAAGAATAAAAGAATAATAATTTAAAAATCTTTTCAAAATTAATTATTTATCAATAAATAAACTCAACTAAAAAATATATTTATATTTAAGGCTTACTTACCAATAGGCACACCAGACTTAACATTAGTTAGTAGCACACATATCGTTATTATATGGACCAGCAAAAGCCTGAGCATTATTCCTTGTAGGATCACCTGCAAAATATAAAGGCAAACAGAAATGTTTACAAAAAAACTAAGCACACAGGATTTCCATGTATATAAAAAGAAATCAAACAAAAATCCCTGGGCAAACTTTAAAGAGCGAATGCGAATATTTTTCAATCATTTTCAACGGCAGAAGGCAAGCATTTTTGATATTGCAATAAATGGCCGAGCGCTCAGAGGTGAAACGCCAGTGGCAACTATGGGGTTGGGCTCTGGGAAAAGCCGGGGGGGAAGGGTAGAAGGTGGAACTGTCGGCGGGGGAGTGGCAGATGGCTGACCTGGGAAATGCAGCCAATTGGGAACCGTTTGAACGGGAGGAAGGAAGGAAGCACAAACAGCTGAAAGTAGCGTCACTTTTGCCTTGGACCCCGTGTTGACGTCAACGTTGCCAGAACATTTGATGTTTGAAAAATAACATTCACAAAACCCCCTCGAAAAGCGCCATCCCACACACCCCCTCCTTCTTTCATTCACATTTTCCCGTTTTCACTTTCCCCTCAGCTTGCCTTTTCCCCATCGCCGCTTTCCCGCGAGCCGTGGGTTGCCTGGTTTGGTTACCTGTTCCGTTTATGGCCAACGTTTTTGGATTTTTGTTTAAAAATTCGAACGAGTTTTTTGCTCTTCCCTCTCCCGTTTCTGTTTTTTTCCAGCGTTGATAAAATGTTTAACATTGCAGTGGCAGGTTACACCAAGAAAAATGTTCGCAAACTCGAGATGGAGAGTAAGTTTGATTAACTTTGTGGGGGAAATATTTCAAGTTCATTAGGTTTGATTTAATATAAAGTAATACTCAACTTGTTTGTAATGTAAGTAAGTTTTTTATAAGCTTAAATTTGGTTTACGGAAGTAGATGGAGTTTATGAATACTTTTTCTTGCAGTGTTTTGTCAAGTGTAATTTTAAATTATTTTTAAAGAATATTTAGTATATAATATGGAATATAATAATATACATAAGGAAAGATATCCTTAAGAAAATCCAAAAATACCATGGAATAAATTTAAGTAATTTACCATTAGTAAAAAATATTTATTTATTTAATTTATAATAAATTATTTGATGACTTATTTATGGGCTACAAAAAGGTAGAGACTGAAATCGAAATTGTTGAAATTATAAAAAGTACATTTTTGTTTATAACCATCTGCTAAATTTTGGTAAGAAACTAAAATTTTCTACGCTTTATAACCAAGGCTAACATAAATATAAATATTAAAATATTTCCATAAATATTTAATGTATATTCCACCCTTAAATTAATGATACCCAGTCTCCCTTTCAGACACCTCAGATCCTTAAGGATTTCCGCAGTGTACCGAAGGGGGTTTCTAGATTTGTTGAAATTGGTTCGTGCATTCTGTGAAAGGTGCTCGAGCTGATTGTGTCTGTGTGTGTGTGTGTTTGGTATGTGTGTGCGTTTGGTGGCCGTGTTTGCTTTCGCATTTGTGTGAGTGCCCCGGTGAACGTGAGCGCGTAACTGAGAATTTGTTGGCAGCTTTAGCGACCATTCCACGGGGTAATGGCAACAACAAATTGCGTAAACTGCACTGAAAAAAGTGCGTGCAGTGCTGATGTGCGCTTGTATTCAATTACGAGAACGGTTAATCGATTCACCTAATCGGTGGGAGTGGGTACAGGAGAAGGAGGAGGGTTAGGGGTCGTCATCAATGACGTTTATACACCCAACCCCCCTTTTTAACGCGACCCCCATTTGCGCTGACAAACCGCTTAGCTTGGCTCTGGCATTTGTTTGGCCATCACCGTTCAACGGCACTTGTAGGGCATCGACAGAGAGGGAGAAGGGTTGCTGCCATCCGTGAGCATAAGGTGCACAAGGTGGGCTTGTACCTGCCTTTGTGCGCATCAAGCGCATTTCAAATTGAATTTACAAAGTGCGAACGCGATGCCCGGGCACGCACTTGCCACCCGTGACGCAAAGATTGAGTTACCTGTGCGGGGGCAGGTGTGCAGCTTGGGGGTTCCTTTTGTCTATGGCTGCGCCTGAAAATTCCATTCATAAATTCCAACAGGAGGGCAGAGAAGCAAGTGGAGTCGTCTTCGTTCGCTTGCTGGATCTCCGCGCGCGCGAGTTGCTCAATTGCAAAAGTGACAAATTTGATTAAATTATAGCGCTATTGCAAAACGATTTATCTTTCGCTGCACTTGGCTGCCGCTGCTGTAGCATAGCATTGCCCCCTTGTAGCATCTTTGGTGTCTCTGGTGTCGCTTGCCACCCACTCAATTAATTGTTTTTGCTTTTGGCTCTTGGCTTTTGCTCTTTGCCGTTGCCATTTTTGCGCACTCATCCAGGCACGCACATCCTGCACACACACACACACACATATGCCCAAGTACACTAGGAAAAATACAAGTTAAAAACTACATAAAATCTTTAGTAACTTTAAGAAACTGTAGCCTTTATACGCAATTTCTATCATTTATTTTTAGCTTCAAATATATAAGATCTTTTTCTATTATAATGTCCTAATTTTTCTCTCAGTGCCCTTGCCTCTGTGCCATCTATTTGTCTTCATCTGGGCCACAACTACCGTCTCGTCTCGCGTCTCATCTCGCCTCGTCTTGGTTCGCTGTCAACGTTCTGCTCGTTGACGATGTAAGTAAATTGTATAACGTGGCGTATGAGTAATATGATATGCATGCTTCGATTCCAAGCGTTACGCTGTGTTCTCAGGCCCTGCTCCGCTCTGCTCGTTGAAGATGATGTGGTAATCAGTTTTGATTTTATTAGCACAATAGCGAAGGAGCTGCCACAGACAGTCACCAACCACCACCCTCCCTAAAAGAGGAACTGTAAGGAGCGCTCTGAATCTTTTTTTACGATGCCACGCCTGGCTCCTGCCTCAACTTCTTGGCATGTCAAGTGGCACACATCAATCCAATCTTACCACCATACCCACCCAGGGTTATGATGGAAGATGCGCAACGCCCGGGTCATAATTGTTAATGAAATTACGTATACGTTTTTGACTTGGCAGCGGTAAATGGTTCGCTTAGTTGCGCTTGCCTTAATTAAATTTCCCTGGAAGACAATGTTGCAAAAGCGCCAAACCGAAAACCAAATTTTAATTTGGAAGTCAAAAATGTTGAGCTCTCAAGCGGAATGTGTAAAATCCTAATTAATTCAATTTGCCAGCAATTCAGGGTAATTGCGATTTAGTGGCGAATTTTAGAAGAAGACCTTGAGCGGCTTTTCGGCGAAAGGAATAAGAGCGCCTTTAGCTATAATTGCTTCTCAAAAGGTAAGGAGGTTTGAAGATTATGTGGAGAATAATAATAAATGAGATTGAAATTAGAAAATTAAGAGAGTAAACAAACTACTACACCATCACCAGTAATACATATTATTTATATTATAAATACAACAATTTAATAATCAAATTCTAATAGAACAATAATCAAAAATCTTTTAAACTGCTTAATAAAACTGTTTTGCCAAAGTTTTCATTAATGGTCAAAGCCCTCAAAACGTTTAATTGGCCATTAAAAACTTTGTAATCTAAGTACAAATTTTCATATTCCAGCAATTTTACCCATGAGACGATGCCCCTTGAAATTCCATTAAATATTTATCAAATGCATAAATTAGCATATCTCTTCACCTTTTGTTTTATATTTATATTTTTGGAAGTTATATTCCTGGGGAATTTTTGTATTTTATTGCCTTTCCCCAATACTTTTTTGGGCCAGTCTCTGTCACTAATTAAGGAAGTGAGCACACACATTAATGATAAGACGGAGGACACTCTCAACTCTCAAGGTAAATGAGCCCAAGCAGGGACAACAAAGGAAAAAAAGAAAAGCCGGAAAAATAGTCCCCAAGAAGGCATCATAAAAGGACCCGGGCAGCACATTAAGTAAATTAAACACAAAAAAAAAGGAACCCCGGCGAAAAAACAAAAAAGAAAAGTGGCAGAATAAACAGAAAAAAAAACAGAAAAAAAGGCAAGGGACATTTACACATTATTTTATAACATGGCCAAGACAGACAAATGACAGGCGAGACAAGGTGGACAGCGGTGCTGGTGCTGTTGGTGGCTGGCAATTGCCACACCAGATCTACTCCGTGATAAATAAAATACACCGCAAAACATTTTAAAAGCCAACCGACAACACTTTCCACTTTGCTGCTAATTTAAAGTTAACACCAAAAAGTCGCAGCCACTAGAAAATGGTGAAAGACACAGGCGGGGGGGAGGGGCACCGGCATTGGGGAAAACTGAACGAGGGTTTCCCACAACCGTAGCGAAGCTCCTCGCAACTGTCTTTCCGTTCTGGCCAACTGTGTCTGTCCGTCTGTCTGTCTTTCGGTGTGGGGACTACTTTATGGGCTCTGCTGTTGTTGTGCTTTTCTTGTTTTTCTTTTTTGGTTTTTCGGTTCGGTTCGGTTTTGTTTTTTTGCCTGAGCTGGGCAAGGTAATTTTTCTTAATTACCGCAAAATGTTTACCTTGTTGCTCGGCTTTGGCTCTGGGTGTATATATATATTTTTCGGGCAGCCCCAGATAAGGTGAGCATCCCTCAAAGGCAACCCATAGATTGTGCGCTCCAGCGCAAAAGGTGTAAAATATTTTTCGACAGTACCCCCTACAACACTTTACATTGTTATGGTTTGGTGTTTTTAAGCAGCTTTTGTTCGTTTCATGTTTTCACACGGCCCCCAGGAGGAGGGGCGAAGGCAAAAAGTAAAAGTGTTGCATACTTACCAGAGGCGACAAGCTCTAGCAACGCACACACACTGAGAGAATACAGGGAGGCCAGGTGAGTGAGTGCCACAAGGTAAGCCAGTGAGACCTAGGAAACACACACACTAACACACACCAGCACACACTTTTTTCTAATGGCCACACACAAATTGAAACTAATGTTCGTTGCTATGCATATTTCTGTTCTTGCTCTTGTCCCGGGAAACTTGAACTTGAGTGCAGAAAAAAGCCAAGAACATTGTCAACCTTTTTGCCAACGGAAAGGTGAAAGTATGTTTAGGCCTTTTGTTTGGCTTTTCCTGTTTTTCTTTGCCGAGGCCGAGGAAGGTATGCGGGTTGAGTGAGAAATATGATAATCAAACAAAAAACAAAAAAATTACTCATACGCCGTGTGGCCGAAAGTTGTAGGAACATAAAACTTTTAGGTTTTACGGGGCGATAAGGCGACAAAAGCCCAAACTAAAAACAACTGGGCCAAAAGTTTTGTTGCCAACTAAAAAGGGGAAATGGAAATGTTAGTTTATAGCGACAACACACACCTTGATTAAAAAGTTAATTCCCTGATTCTGAACGCCCAAGAAAATTACCTAAAAAAAAATACAGCGATACACAGCAAGAAGCAAGTGTTAAATTATTCAGGAACCCCTTTCTTTAGTCGAAATTTTGTAATTAAAATTAATACGCAGAACGGCAAGAAAACCCCAACAAATGCCAGAAACAACCGCGAAAATCGGCTTGTGGCATTAAGCCCGGAAAAAAAGGGCGGTGGTAAAGGGAAAAAAAAGAAATTTGTTTTAGCATTAAAACAAAATCAACACACCTCAATGTAAAAATCTCCCCAAAGAGGCATAAAAAAGATGGGGCATCAGCCCACAGATGCACAGATGCCGGAAAGAGCTCAGTTGGGGAGTAGGAGGGGTGCCTACAGGGGTAGCGGCGAATAAGCAAAACATGTTACAACAAAGGACCAAAACATAATGAACAATAACAATAAGAGCCGCAGAATGCCAAAGTGTGGCTTAGATTAGTTGCTTGACTTAGAGATGCTTCTTGGAGTGATTTTTTGTTATGATTATTATCTTGGTTTAAATGGAGGTTTTTGGAACTGAAAGAAAATGTTGTAACAATTTTTATATTGCAAAAACTATAATTCTTTTACATAATTTATGTCAATATTCTTTCAATAATTAAATTTAATTAAATACAAATGTTTATTTGCATAAATAATTTACTACAAATAAGGATTTTCCTTTAAATAAGAATGTATTCCATAATCACAAAGTATTTGTCTACGTTTCGAATCAATTTCATAAAGAGAAACCCAAAATATTTAATCTAATTTTTAAAGTACCAAACCTTCATTAATATTTTCTTTAAAAAAATCCAGGCTATCTTTAAATATACCCAGCTTTCCCGTTAAATACCCTTCAACAAAATTGGTAACAAAAAGAGCAAAAATGAATGCTCGGGCATAACAATAACAGAAGCGGCACATTAAACAAATATTCCGCAACAAAACAAAAACCGAAGCGAAGATAAAAAATAATTCAGCAGAAAACGAGGGATGGGGGGTGGGGGTGGAATGAAGAGCAGACGAAAGATTTACTTTAAAATATATTTACATATGCAAATGCCAAAAGGGAAAGACACTGGCGGTGGGAAGAAGGACGTTTTGGTTGTGTCTAAGCAAGCATGTGAGTATTTGTAAATCTGACATAATTGCATGCCCATGTGTGTGTGTATAAGTGTGTGTGAGTGTGTGTCTGCAGGAGTTTGTTTTTCGGATTGTTTATTTTGTTTGCACATTTCGCTGGGCAAAGGAGCAAAAACTTTTTATGCATTTTTCATACACATAATTCGCTTCAAGCGCAAATGCACAATAATAATAATAATAATAATAAGAGCAACAACAAAGGCGGCATAAACAGCCATAACAATCCCAACAAAATGCACAGCTGAACAGTGACAACAATGCCTCAACAATTCGCCATGTTGAAGGCAAAAATACAGAAGATAACTATACAGAACAGGAGCTATATTACACTGAACTTTAAATCTAGAAATGAAATATTTTTCTATATTTTTCAACACAATATTTTCTTGTTACTACCTTGAGGTTGTCTTTCCTAGTGATAAACACATGTAATATATATGTTGTCAAGTGTAACACTATGTCTTTTCTTTCTGTGTAGAGCCCTATCCAACCGAAGAACTGCCAGCTACAGTTCTACGGCGACAGCAACAACATTGATTTTACATTTCCGCCGCTTTGCCTGCTAACTTCCGTTTCCACCACCACTACTAGTGCATAGTGCACACTGCACATCACAGACACACATTTTTGTTTCGCATTCACATATGCCAACACACAACAAGCACACACACCCAAATACCCATGCTGCTGTGGGTGTCTTTTGGGGGCTGTGATTGCAAGCAGCAGAACAAACGAGCGACAGATGCATTTCAATGGCAGGCGAGGATGCGCATCTAAAGATGTCCTGGCAAAGCAAGTGGGTTAGCAAAATATCTAAAAATTAAATCAAGAGGTTTTCTATTTTATTTTTATGTATATTGTAATAAATACTAATTGCCAACGTCTTGTTACAATAAAAAAAGGTTATAGAGCCCTTTAGAGTTTTTTACTGGTTTTAATGTTATTTAATCATTTGTAATAACATTTTAGATATACTGCCTTAATATTAGATTAATTATTAAATTTTAATTTATATAAAGAGGCTTACCAGTCCTTTTCTTTAATATTTAACATATTAATTGTTAGGGATTTTTTTATTATAAAACCATCTTCATAACCAGGAGCCATAAGCCTCATTGCAGTTATTTAATTCAATAGAATATAATAAATATAAAAGGTTTCTATAAAGCTTTTGTACGGGTTACTTCTTAATTAAGTTTTTGCCATTTTTGATTTTATAGAATTTGTTTAACTACATTTTCTCCAGTAAAACAATTTCATTTATCTACCATATCTGTTTAATTTTAATCCTTTTTTTTTATGTAAGTTTCTTGGCAAACAAACAATATTCCTTTCCTTTGATAATCCTTGCTTTTTAAAATGCAATATTAATAATTTTCATAAATAACGCATTTTAATTCCTATTAAAATCTCCAACTCCAAGTAAAGTAATTGCTAAAAAATATGTTCATTCAACAGACGATCGAAATCACACCATTAATATGGCCAAAGGAGATTGCACCTTTGCAAACACATTTATTTCATGCTTTTCCTCTACCTGCAAGCCGCTCAAAGTGACTATCACTTATGTACACACACATGTTGGCTGTATTTTTTATATATTTTCCTACGACTTTATTCAGAGCAGAGCATAGATGTTGCCACTTGAGAGTCTCAACAAAGTTGTAAAGAGCATGGCAGAGCAGCCTGCAGTTGCAGTTGAAGTAGAAGTTGCAATTGCAGTTGCTGTTGCAATTGCCTTCGGCTTTTCCTTTGGCTTTTGGCTTTGGCTTCTCTGGTTTTTGGCTTTGGCAGTTTGTTTCTAGTAGTTGGCAACACATAAAATATATACATATGTGTAGAGCTCCGCTGGAAAACAGGCCACAAACATGTGTGGGCGATAACCGAAGTACTTAACAGGCCAACAGCTACAAGTTGGCTAAGTCGGTAAGCTCGAAAAATGCCAACAACCGGCGGGGACCTTCTGCTGCTGCTGCTACTGCTGCTGCAGTTGACGAACGCTGACGAACTTGCTGCAGACAAGGACCTCCCAAGGATGTCGGCTGCAGTTACATGGCTGCTGCCTGTATATATATGTGTCTATGTGTGCGAAATTAGATTTACTAGTTTGCCGACAAACCCCAAAAGCCGGCACCCTCTGCCTGTCTCAACCGTCTGAAAAGTACCGAAAAACTTCATCTAAGCCAGGGAACTTTTCCCCAAAAGAAGAAAAATACAACAAAAATCTAAAAAGACGTAGGAAAAATCATAAAAAAGATACCAAGTAAAACAAATGCTTGCGGCACTTTAGAGCTCGTACACCCCGTTGTACTATTAAATTTACCCATGGGACCGTGTTGACTCTTTGGCTTTTTGGGGGCAGTTTCAACACTTTTGTTGTTTCGCCCTTACGAACCAAATTGGTTGCACAAACACACACACACACAACAACACACACAAAGACACTGTGGATATCAATAAAAAATATTGCTGTCCTTTTCCATCATATCGCTTTCTCTGTGTGTTTGTGAACGACTTAATCACTCGGAAATATCAGTGGTATGTGGGTGGCTCTGTTACCAAAGTGTTACAAGTTTATGGTCATCAGGCAAGCCAAGTTAAGGGATAGAAAAGGAAGAAAAAATGTAGCCAGAAACGAAAACTTTTATTACGGACATTTGTGACAGAACAGCAACTTCTAAGTGGTCCAATTGGACGGGTCAGCCTCGGTCGCAATGCGGTGTTAGTTCGCTCAAAACTTTTATGGCCTAATTTCGCCATTGAAAATCAAGTGAGATATTAAGAATTTATACATCAAAATAGATAAACTATATTCTATATCAACTATTTTCTTTTGCAAAGCTGAGGGAAAAGTTTATGGCTTTGCCAGAAAAACAAACATTACTGCAGTTTTTTGGGAAAAATACGAAGAAAATGAAGGAAAAGTTAAGCTATGTGGGAAGTTAGTTCAATGGTTTTTAAATAAAATAAGAAGATGTTTTTGGCCACCTTTCAGATTATATTTTCAATATGAACTATTTTTTATCAATCCTAACAGAAAAAACCCCAGTAAACCAGCATCTACTGCTACCTCCTTCTAATTTCCTTTGTAAAAAGAACACCTTCATAAATAAATTAGTAATAATCTGATGCTCTGGCAGATGGAAAATCTAATTATGAGCCTCTGCGATAATTTCTAGCACACCGCACGTGCCCGAGGGTGGGAAAGTGTTGGTGTTGGTGCTGGGAAAGGTAAAAAAAAAGCAAAAAGCGAGCCTGATTTCAAAGAGCAATTACATTAATTTTACTCAAGTGCAACATGCACTCAGCGCTAAACTTCATTGCAACAAAATTTCCGCTCCAATGTGCAAAGAGTTTTGCGGCAGGCAGGCCAAAGTAGGACCAGGATGCAGGACCAGGATGCAGAGAGCCGAATCCCGGGCTGAAGGTGAAGCCCGGAGGCAGTGCAGCCATCGGTGGAAAGTCAACCGCGACCAAAAGTGCCAAGTTCGTGTCCCAGTGATGGTGGTCTCTCCCGCTCGACCTTCTCTCTCACTCCTACTCATAGTCCTCGTACTCCTCCTCCTTCTTCTCCTCCATCTCTTCCTCCTCGTATCTGTGTGAGCCCACGAGGTGCTAATGAGCTGCAGTTTGCAGTCACTGAAGATGTTAGCAGGCAGCCATTTTGCTGTTGCCAACTTTGGCTCTTTTCCGTGCTGACAGCACTTAAAAGCTTTGTGCCACACACACACATACACTAAGAGAAAAAATTTAGCAATTTGTTCTGAAGGGTTTTTCAAAATATGTTTCAGGTTTAAGCCAACAAATAATACGGAATGAGAGTCATCCTTGACAAAATTCTTTTCCTAAAGTCACATCATTAAAACATTATACAAAATATTATATTGCAAATTTATTAACAAGTTATTATAATTTAAGAAACTATTTAGTTTTGTTTGTTATTATTTACTAAAAAAATTTATTAATATTAATTGTTAGGGTATTTCTTCAATCAAGTTAAACTTTTTATTTAAGAAAGGAAAAAAATGGCAACAAAACACATTTCAATTTTTTCATAAATATTTCTATGGTAACATAATTATAAAAAAATATAATATAAATATATAAGCATTAAATTAAATTAATAAAAAATTTATAATATATAAATAAAATATTTTAAGTCATTGTAATACATTTCTTCTTGCAAATATCACACTCCTTTCTGCATTTCACTTTACTTATTATTCTAATAAATATTAACAAATGTATAAGTCTTTCCAAATGTATTTTTTCCAGTGTAAGGCCACCACCCACCCGATTTTCCCCCTCCCCATGTTTGGTGACGTGTGTTTATGCTGTTGATATTTTTGACATTTTCGTTTGGCATTCTCGTTATTGTTACTGCACTTTATACAAGAGCTGTTGCTGCTTTTGCTACTGCTGCTAGTGCTTCTGCCGTTTTTGTTTCTTTTCCCTGCATTATTTTCATTTTTGTTTTAATTAAAATTTCACATGTCAACGATTTTTCGAAGGTGACTGTGTGTGCGTAGGTGGGTCGCCATCGCCGCCGCTGCCAAATGAATGAGTTTCTCATTTCCTCAGCCAACGAGCATCCGGCCCGGGGTTTTTCTTCTTATTGCACCCAACACTTGCGGCTTTCAAGGGTATACTGCATTCGTGCAGAAAATTAATTTGAATGGGTTTTAATTTTATGTGAAAATATATGGCAAAAGAGGGGTTTATATTTTCATTTCAAATGTTGAAAGAATATTTTCCAACTATAAATTATTAAAGTAATTAGAAATATACATATTTTGGGGTGCCAAATTCTTATTTTTATATTTAATAAATTAAAGAAATATAGCATTTAATGGGGGAAAATAAAAAAAATATTTTGAATATAGAATTTAAACTAAATTAATTTTATATCATAAAATATATGTTAACACTAAGAAATGTATTATTTTAAAGGCTCACAAAATTAAACAAAATATTAAAAAGAATTTTATAAAATTTTAAAATCAATTATCTAACGATTTATTTAAGTTCTCAATGAGCTAAAATTATTGAGTTCCCTCCTAGCCAATTAATTTTTAAAATATACCCACAACTAATATAATTTTAGTGGGTGTGATGTAGTCGCAACTTTGAAGTTGATTTAATATTTTTTTACCTCCCCGCCGACGGTTGTCGTCGTGTTCATGTCGGCGGGGATGCTGTCAGCTGCATTTTGCGATGGCAACTGCAAAATAACGGGTCTCGACCCATCAACTTGTCCCCTGCCACCGGCTTTTTTGTTGCAATCTTTCCGCTTTTCCAGTTGTGCCAATCTATCAAGTCCAAGCATCCGCCAACGCCAAAGCGCGTCATCTATCGATGATTTCGCTAACTGTGAAACTATATAGCAGGGCACCCTGTCAGCGAAACGGATTTACCACCACCCAGCTCCTACCATGGCCAAAAACCCACCAGTTTCCGTGTTGTGTTGCCAGGTTTTTGTTCCGCTGACATGATGCGCGTCAATTAAAATACGGAAAATGGTAAAGTTTTGCTCGCTTTGGCGATAACAGCGAGGGAAATTCGTTGATCGACTTTTATGCTCGCCTCTGAGACAGTTGGGATTATTCCTTTATGCAATCATAAATCACGGGATGACATTGAGCTAAAAGATTCTCGGTTTTCCCTCAACTATTTCCATTTAATAAAGTCCCTCTACTCGCAAATGAATATTTAATGTTCGAGCGCAACCTTTTTCATATTTGATAAGTGCCATTGCCCAGGCAATTAAAAAGCCCGAGAAAACATTTAATTTATTGTCAATCCAATGGCGGACATCACTTTTGTTCACTTTGCCGTCGGCCAATGTTTGCTCGGCTCTTTTGTTTTTATAATTTTATATATATATATGGAGAGTATGCGTTTTAATAATGTAATCCCCGCAGATATTTGCGTTGTCCCGCCGCCACAAAGCAATTGTTTAATAAACAAATAGCAAACAAAAGTATTTTATGAAAACATATGAAAAAATCAACCTTAATCAAATTAATTAAAATAATTTTTATTGCTTGCAAAAGCTGTAATAAAAACGCTCAATAAAGTCGGCCGGTAAATGCTCTTAAAATAATCAAGATAAGGTACTATGATATTTATGAAATCCATACTTCATACTGATTTTAAATTAAATTCTTTTTTTGCCAGCATAAATAACACAAATAGATTTGTTACCATCGGCCCTGACCCCCCCATAGGCATATTCTTGGGTTATTAATTAAATCTGTGAAAATGCAAATCAATGTCCATTGTCCGGGCCCGTCTGCACAATTAATCAAAAACCCATTAACGATTTTTTCGAGCCACTCTCCGCCGCTGGTCCACCCTGAACTTGTACTGATTAAATGCAATTAATTTTCTGTCAGCAACAATTGTGCCTACAATTTACCAGGCGAGGAGGACTGACTGCCTGACATAAAACAAAATGAGGCATCTTTGCCTGAAATCAGTTGGAAAAAGCCATTTCAGAAAATTAACAAATAAATACATGAGTGAGCGCAACAGAATGAAAAATGTAAATACAACTTGGCTGGGCATTAAGTTTTGTTAGGGCCATAAAAAAAATGTTTTTAATTAAAAGAAGGGGAGATGGCGTCGCTAGGAACAAATGACTATCAACTTTACAGACTTTATGAAGTTGACAACGACAACAACAACATAAAAACTTGATGAAAATAATAAGAAATGGAAACTTTGGAAATTCTTGCAATTAAAAGTGCAATCGTAAAGAATTCTTTAATTAATAATAAGCTGAAAATTGGGAAAAATGAAGAAAAATAATTACAAACAAAATGTTGTCAATAAAATAATGATAAATTATATTCTATAATAAATTTTAAGATAATTAAAATATTAAATTATATATTAAATAAGCAGTATTAAAGCAGTAAACAGTATTAAAATTTATAAGATAAACTCTTTTACCAGATATTAAAATACATTCGTAAGCACCTTAAAGCCATTGTAAAGCATATACAAATGTCAGCCTATCGAAATTGTTGATTCAGAAACACTTCAACCCTGCAAATAATTAATCATGATACGTCAGTCGACCCGCTTGGCAATGTAGGAAGTATCTATACTTCTGTATTTGATGCCACTCCGAACTGAAAACTGAAAACTGAATACTGAAAACCCACTCCGCCTGCGGGCCATCTTCAGTCAGTTGTCAGCGTTGTCAGACTCGTTGGACGGGGCCAAAGCCAATAGCATTTGGTTTTAACACGTTTTGCTCTGTTTCTCTGTTTGCCAAAACATTTCGTTTGCTCGTCGATTTTTAATGAGAAAAGGGTTTATTTTATTTCCCTGATGGTTCTTTATTTTTTTTCGTTTATTCTGGCGGGGGTTTAATCACAAAACCGGAGGGACAGGCCATCAGTCAAAGTGGCAAACTAATGGTTTATTTATACAGACAGGATTGAGGGATTAAATTAGATTTTAATTTCAAAAGAAAATGTTGCGAAATGCCGAATGCTGAATGCGGTTTGGTGCCATTCATTCATGGCGGCAAGGACATTTTAAGAGGATAAACCTCTTTGGGTAGTACACTACATTAAGCAAAGATCATAATCTCCTTGAACAAGAACTTTTCTGCAAAACTAAAAACGGCAAAACTGTAAACAGAAAACTAAAAACGGAAAAACAATGCAAGGGTCTGTGTGTAGACGTAGCCTGTGGAAAACTGTTGCATGCCAACGGAGACAGAGGAGGGAAATTTTGGGGGAAAAGCTGGACCGTGGAACGTTGCTGCTTAGTCCCAGTAAATGCGCGAAAATTTACAAAACGAGCTCTCACCCTCTTAGGTGCTGAGGTGCAATCTGTTTACTCAATAATTTGCACCGAAATGAATGTAAATTTTCGCACAGAAATTCCCCAAACGCCGAGATGCACTCCGCTGGACTTGCTGACGTTGCGCATACGCAGCGTTGTACCAGTATGCAAACTATCCAACTGAGAGATGGATGTGGAATGGATGGTGGAGTATATCCTAGGGAGTCTACCAGAGGGAGGCCAGGAGCCAAGCAGCCAAGGAGCCAGCGTAGTCAAAGAAAACTTCCCACCTCCTCCGCAGCCTGCTGCACCAACGAAAAAGTTGATTTATAAACAAACTTTTGCGGCACAAAGTTGTGTTCGGACCGTCAACAAATGGAAAAGAAAAACATGCTCGCCAAATGGCCAACGAAAGTTAAAAGTACGCCAAACCATTCTCCCCCAGCAGATGCCGTCTGTGGCGCGTGATCCTTGGGTGTTGCTCTGTATGGATGGAAAATCCCAAATACACAATAGATTCCTGCGGAGAGTTGAGGCGAAATCAGCATAAAATACGCAGAGAAAAACACATCATTGAGAGAGCATTCACAAGTTAAATAATAACGCGACCAGATACAAAAGCACAAATAAAGTAGTTGAGTTGAGTGCCAAGCACTCCTACTATCGCATCCATTCGCCACGTCACGGAGTTGGTGTCTGGATAGATGGCTTCAATATGCACAGGGAATGGAGTACGGGAAGCGATCACTGAGCGACAGGAGGAGTAGATTCTTTGCGGTTAAAAATAATTGGGTTACGGTATTTGGGAGGGTTTTGGGGGGTAAGAAAAACCTTTGGTTACACTTTACTTCTATTTACTAGTTAGAAATGATTTTGTTTTATTTCTTATTTAAGAACATTTTATTTTATATATTTTCCCAATGGTGTATAGAGAGTAAAATCATGTTAAATAATTTTTAAACTTTTTAATTGCACCAGAACACGACCATAATTAATAAAATATATATAAAATATACTTTTATCGATTACTTTAAAATGAATTAAAGTCTCTTAGATTCATGTTATATTTGTTATTATTATTTATTATATTTTTATATTATTTATTATTTCTTTTTTAAAAATCATAAGCACCTTTTTGAGCCACTTTATGCATAAATTTCTTACTCCAAGCTAAAGAATTGGCAGTGGCCCATCATATTTCCACTTTAATCCCCAACACAGTTCGCTCAGTGCCAAAGTAGCTGCAAAGAACTAAATAAGAGCCGCCTCTCACCCTCCCAAAAAAAAAACACCCATCGAATCAGAGCAGAGACCAGCCCACACTCCGCTTTTCCCAATTTCCACTCACCGCCTCAGCGAGTGCGGTAAAAGTCCTTAGTCAAATCAGTTGTTGGCACGATTTTTGCAAGCAAAAATAAATCGCAAAAAAAGCACAGGGAAAATCGTATAAAAAAAGGAAAAACAAAGTTTCGGTGCTGCCGCCAAGAGAGTGGAAAAACACACGGATAAAATGATTTTCTTTTAGGAAATATATTAAGAAAAAATTAAATAATATTTAGGATATTAGGAATACAAGAAAATGTATAGTATAAATTATTTAAAAAATCATTATTAATTTGTTTAAGCATTTTGTCAACAAATTCAAAAGAAACTTTTAAAAATCTTATAAAATTACAAGGTTAATTTAGAGTTTCTTTAATTTTAGAATTTAAAATTCTTAAAAAATAATAATACTAATTAGTTAATATCCCTAAATTATTCAGCTTTTAAATATTTTTTTTGCAGTGCATAAAAAGCGAGGCAAGGAAGCAAAAGCAACGCACAATCGACAAGTTGTGCGCGCTGCCTTAACTTCTGCCACAAAATTTTAGTTTCCGGCTTTTGATGGCGGGGTTGCATGCTTCTTTAGCCTTCTTCTTCTACATCTTCTGCCCCAAGTTTTATTCTTTCGGAGTCTGCAGAAAAGATGTTTTGGCTGTTGCTTATTTGATTTTCGTTTTGGCTTTTGTTGCACCAACACTGCCTCAGCGTCAGCTTCAGCATCAGCTTCAGCTACAGATCCCAGATCCCAGTTTCAGCATCAACTCCAGCCTCAGCATCATCTCTATAGCCAGAGACAAGAACAAGGGAGAGTCGAGCATGTGTACCGCAGACACCAAGTCAAAGCAGCCCAAAAAACCGAGGCAAATACGCAAAATTTTTTGTAATTTTCCTACTTATAAGCGAAAATATCTTCAAAACGAACGAATGAACGGTCAGGCCACGCAAACCGATGAGACCGACAGAAATTCGGGGTAAAAGTTAGGCTCCCCTCCTTCACCCTCTCCGAAAGCCACTTGAAAAGCAGCTTTAAGCCAACACAAAACCGACAACAGAACGAACAATTTTTGGCCAGAGATGAAGCCCCAAGGAAAAGTTGCGAGGGGAGCGAGCACAGCTGATGTCTGGCGTCTTAAAATGAAAATGAATGGGAAACCTTTTTGGCCCCGCTTGATTGAAAGTGTTGAAATAGTCTTTCGGGTCAGCTGTCGTGGGCATTAACATGGCCAAATTGTATCGGGGATTAGTGCTAAATGATATTGCCGCCATACAGATACTGATAGTTATCCATATATTGAGTATATCCTTGAATTGAGTACTTATTATGGCAAATGAACGTTGACGAAATGGTTTTCGATTGTTTTGTGTCCTCGCATCCTGCTGTCTGTGCGGAATATATACACTGATAAGCCATTTGGACATCTTGGAGCTTAGACATAATCGATGGGGGAATCATTCCACGACAGATGGACAGTTCTTGGGGTGTATTAAGGCTTTTGTATAACGATTAATGGTTCCGAGAAGGGAAATAGATAACTTCGGAGATCAATACAGAATTAAACCTGGGACTTTTATCTATAAAAACTTAAATTAATTTGTAATACATTTAATATATAACATACAATATATTCTCCTTGAAAATCTAAGTTTATTTAATGTAGTTTTCCTGAAAATATAAGTTTTTTTTCTTTAAAGCCTTCTTTAAGTCTCCTCATAACCAAGGACCTTCCTCGTTAGAATATCTTCAACCACAGACCACAACACAAGCACATTTATTAGGTTCTGCCCCTGAAACTACACAAAAAACTAAGCCAATCCCCATCATACCCATAAAAAAAGGGAGGATATTTAGCTGTGGCACCTGCCACAATCAACTAACCGCGCTTCCAATCTGGATCAACTTCCGCTCAGCAGGAGGACTCATAAATCCGGGAGGCGATGGTGGCCAAGCCAGCAGCTTTATAATCATCATCAGGCCATAAAGTATTGTCTGCTTCAGCTCCCATCTCCGGGCTCCAACAGGTAAATAAGAAAACTTTTGCCTCACTCAACCTGCGCCATAAACAACTTTCCTTGTCTTGGACGAGCCAACGAAGCAGATGACGTTGGTCACTGGTCTGCAGTTAAAGTTGGTCCACAGCATCCATGGTATTTTGCAATTAAACAAAAACCAAAGAGAAGCCAATAAAACTTTGACCACTTTAGTAGACCGGAGCAAAGGGCAGCCAGCCCCTGATCCTGCCAATGCTCCTGTGCCGGCTACTGTGCCTGCTCCTGGCCACACACACATAAAAGTGCGAATAATAATTAATAGAAAATTAAATTTTCCACTCTATGTGGGGGAAATATGCTGAAGCGTCGTGTTTTTGTAGTTGAATCGACAGAAAACTTTGTCCCCTATATATATGTACGTACATGCTACTAAAAACGCACAAAATGCAAATAATATTTTAGAGCATAGACAGACGACGGGGCAACTAAGGTTTTTGTTTACAAATGGAAATCGGTTTAGCAAAAACTTTTCAACTGCGAATTTTCCTTCTTTTTTCCAATCCCCCGCATGGTATTTATTTGTTACACAGAGGGATCATAGTCTAAATATACAAAAACCAAATAATGTTTACAATTATGGTAATTTTTTTCTGCTTAATTTAGCAGTTTACTCAATTTCAAAATCAAGTTTACATTTATCGCAAAAAGACCAGTCTGACTATGTTGCAGTATATTTAATTAAATCAATCTGTGAATGGTAATGAGCTTTTTTCGATCAACTATGAATACAGAGTTATTAAATGGGAAAAGGACAAAAAAAACTGATATTTATACGATCAGAAAGTTTGTGAGTTTAATTTCAAATTCCTATTAAACCTAAATGTTATATTTTCAATTTAAAATTCACCAATAAAAATTATAACATGAATTTATATTTATTCATCATCAAATTCTAAAGATTTATACAATTTAAATATATATTTAAATATTTTAAATGTATTCCCATATCATTAAGATGTCACGCCCTTCCCGTCATAATCCCAGCTTCACCCTTCAAAGAACAAAGCGAAAAAAATGGCCAAAAAATAAAAAATATAAAGAAATTCCCACATTTACTCCTGATTATAATTGAAAATTTAATTATTTTCAATGGGAAGGAAAGCCCAGCAGGGCTTATTTGTTCGTTGTATTTGTGGGTGTGTGTTTCTGCGTGTGTTTTTACACACACACATGTAATATATACCCTTCAGTTCCATTCCTCCCGGATTCCCCAAGGATTCCTCCGGGCACCGGGTTAGGTTCCCGCGGAATCCCGCGGGACCGTCCATACAACGCGGCGAGGAACTTTCATACATAGGGTACTCCTGGCGAGGATCTCGAAAATCCGCCAGGAATCCGCACCAATCCCCCGGGACAGTCCCCGGGAATTTCGAA
>JAEIIL010025891.1:11111-66084 GCA_018905715.1 Drosophila lini | reverse complement strand
ATCCTACTTCTATCGATCTATCGATAGTCCTCCAGCCCATTCCGATTGAAAATGCAACAGGATGGCCACAAACCAGCGGGTATAATTAAAATTTAACAACGTCTCGCTTTGCAGACTCCAGAGTGGGGGTTTTTCTTGTGAGGTCTCTGCCATATTTTGAGGTTTTGGTTTTGGAAAGACAGGTCCTTCTCAAGGTACGAAAACACAGAAAATTAAAAAAACTCAAATCTTGAAGTTCTTCGATCTGGCAGCACTGGCGCGCTTGCATTTTCTGGCCACTCTTTTGAGGCGTTATGGTCTTATCAACAATAATAGCGGCGGTCACACCGACGCATATATCTTTTTGTTTTTTATTTTATATTAAATAATTTAATAATAATGCCTTAGATGCATTGATGCCGTGCGAGGATCAGCAGCAGGATGGCATACATCAACATCGCCGAGTGGACGCCCGACCAGGTGACGGACTGGATAAGGGGTAAGTGTTGAAACGGCCGAGAGCGAGGTCAAGGAAAACGGACACACGAAAAAATGCATCTGTGGTGGCCCTGGCATAGCCACTGCCCCAAAAGCAGCAGCAACAACAAAGGGCAGCGCTGCAGCAACAGGAAATTCCGCTTTTCCCAGCAGATTTCCGCTCTTACCTGGGAATTCATTTTTGATTTTTGTCGTCCTGGCTGCAGGTTTGGATGAGTCCATGAAGGGGTATTTGTACGAGTTCGCCAAGCAGGAGATCGGCGGACGGGCGCTGCTCAACATACGGCCTTATGAGCTGGAGAATCTGGGCATGCTGCGCATCGGCCACCAGGAGATCGTGCTGGAGGCGGTGGAGAATCTGCGGAATTTCGTGAGTTATTCGAATTTGATTGGAGATTTTTATCCTACGTAATCTTATCTTGCAGCACTATCACCTAAAAAACGACAATCTGCAGTTCATGGCGTTGCATGTGGCGACGGCTGCACGAAATTTGCACCGCGAGCTTGCCAAGAACCATGCGGACAGCACCAAGATAGATACTCGGATTCTGCATGACATTACGCGGACGATAGCCACGCTGAAGCCGCTGGTGGGCAGCTTGGAGCGGACGCCGTTCCGCAAGCAGGAGATGTACCGCGAGTATTGTGGCAACGTGCTAAAGCGCGGCCTGGAGCTGGCCACCATAGCGCACCGCGATCGGTTCGCCGTTCAGCCGGTGCACGACATTCGGCGTTTGGCGGAGAAACTAGAGAAACTAGGGAATTTCATCATCCAGGACATATCCGATCCGATGGTGCTGCAGCCCGCCTCCCTTAACCTAGTGACGCTGAAGAAGCGGGAGTCCGAGCTGGGCTTCAACATTGAGTCCAGTTACAATGGCATCCATCGCGTCACCGACATCAAGAGCAACTCCCCGGCCCACAACTCGGGGAAGATCGAGGACGGCGATGAGATCGTCCAGATTAACTACCAAACTGTGGTCGGATGGCAGCATCGCACCGTGCTGGAGCACCTGCGCGAAGCTCTGCCCGATGTGGTGCTTACGGTGAAGAAGCGGCCCAAGCACACCAAGATGTTCGGCCAGATCTATATGCAGCCGTACCGGCTGCCCAGCAAGAAGCGCAACATGGCCAGTCGCTGGGCGGAGCAGATGCCGAGCCCCAGGACCGCCTTCCTCACCCTGGACACGGATCGAGCGGCAACGGGAGGCGACGTGGGAATCGGAATCGTAAACACAGTGCCAGACTCTGGGCTGGGAAAGTCGCTGAGCAGCGAGAAGAGTGGCGAGGATCTGGTTAAGGTCAACCCGACGGCTGTTTCCTCCGCCTCCGATTCGGATTCCAGCTGCAGTGACATTCCCACGCCCACGGATCTCAAGTCGGCGGCACGAGAGATTCGTTTGTATTACCCCAAACCCAGGGCCCTGCTCCAGCGCCGCAACACCATCTGCGGGGATGAGTTTCTCAGTTTGAAGCACTCGGATCTGGTCGTACCGTCGTGGCACGAACGAAAGCCTGGCATTGGCTCCTCGGCGGCCTGCGATCCCGGTTCGCCGAGCATCAGGGATAAATCAATATCGTTCGGATATGGCCTGGAGATAGCGCCGAGACCCACTACCTGCATTGGGATCGCGGGTGACAAACGGATGTTCCACGAGGTGAGAAAGCTAAAGCAGCTGACGGAGGAGTCGCAGCGCGAGTTCCTCGAGGAGCGCTACAAGCCGGGCGTTAGCAAGGTAGTTCGCTTCGATGCCAACATGAAGGTGGAGGATTATGTGGTGAAGAACGAGATGTTTACCTGCAATGTCGAGAACACCATTCTGGAAACCTTTGAGCCGATACCATTTGCGGATGAGGGCGACGAGGATGCTCTGGAGACGCTGCGCAACTGCAAGACGGAGAATGCCGAGGACCTACTGGACGCCATCAATCAGGCCACACGCGGCCAGGAGCTGCCCCTGGCTGAGGCCATTAACACGCCGCTCCTGCTGCAGCAGCAGAGATGCCGAGGGCGGTTGGACAAGAGCCACAGTACGCCCGCCTACGACAATTCGGGCGAGGAATCGGACACACCGCCAGCTATAGAGCCGCGCAAGGAATTCCTGCTGGTCACGCCGCCTGCACCGCCGCCGAGACCGCGCAAGCAGCGGGAGATGACGCCGCTGGTAGTGCCACCGCCGCCGCCAAAACCCGCCAGCATGCAGCCAGCTGGCAGTGTCACTAGCATCTCCATTCCTGTGCCAGTGCATGTGCCAGTACCGACAACACCCGTGGAGTCTCCCTCAGAGATCAGCGAGCTGCATACACCGAGCAAATCCCGCACCTTGACACTCAAGAAGAAGCATAGTCTGATGGCCAAGCGGCGGAACACGAACCTGAAGCTCCTCGGCACCGGCGATATCCAGGGGCACCTGTACAGGCGTAAAAAGAATCATCGCGGCGTCACCTACTGGGCAAGGATCTACTTTGTGATGCTAGACACGATTCTGTATGGGTTCCGCAGCAAGGAGAGCACCAGCGCCAGCCTGGTGATCTTCCTGCCCGGCTTCACGGTTTCGCTGGCCAAGGAGGTGCACTCGAAGCCACACGCCTTCAAGGTATACCACACGGCCAAGAGCTTTTACTTTGCGGCCGAGTCATTAAACGCCCTCAATCAGTGGGTGGACTTTTTGCGCCAGGCCTCGCTCAAGGTGCCGCAAGGCTCGGCATCGCGCGATGCGGTAGACGCCAAGGATCTGTATTCGGAGACCGACAGCTCGGGTGAGGAGTGCGACGCCCTGGTGGCCAATAACCTGAGCACACCTTCGCCGCAGGGCAATAAGGAGGCGATGTCTGCGTCCTCGCTGGTGCTACCTGGCGGAACGCCGCCGTCGGCCGGGCCTACGAAGCATGAGCGTGGATATCTAGACTCCATTCGGAAGTTCACCATGGGGAAGATGGGCAAAAGCAGTGCGGCGAAACCATCGAGCGATATCCCAGTCCCAACGGAGCAGTATCGTAGCTACAGGAAGGTACCTGGAGGCAGTTTTGGCATCCAGATAGGAGCGAATACACCGGGCTACCATGATCCCGCCATGCCCCCCACGCAGATCACACCCGTGGCAGCCGCACCCAAATTGTCGCGTAGCTCCAGTCGAAGTTCGGTGGTCAGCGGCACAGAATCCGCCGTTTCCGTCTCGGCTTCGATTCTGGGACCGCCAACATCGCCGGCACCGACTCCCACCGCAGCCACACCCACTTCGCTGCAGCACCAGAGCTCCGAGGAAAGCCCCAGCCAAAGCCAGAGTCAGAGTCCCAGCAGCAAGTCCAGTTTGAAGAAGGTTCCCTACAATTTCCTGCACGCCTCGAATCCGAACTTGGTGGAGTTCGACTTTCACACCTCGAAAACGCTGCTGCCGAAGATGAGTGTGGGCACTACGTTGGACCATGGCCACAATATCCAGGGCTTTGTGACGCTCAAGGCCTTGATGCTGCGCAAGCAGGAGGAGGAGGCCCAGGAGATGTACAACAACCGTGTTCATCTCGGAGTTGAGAAGCACAAGCATGCACGCACAGAGTCGACGGCCAGCCAGCAAAGTGCCATGAGCACCAACAGCAGTATGGTGAAACCCCTGGAGAAGCTGCCCAAGATCCAGAGCGTGAGCCTGCCCAAAACGCCGGACTACGAGATAAGCTTCAAGCCGGATGACGAGAGTATAAAGCGAACTAGGGGAAGAGAGGGCCAAAAGCTGCGAGACTTTGGCTACGAGCTTATTTGCGGCGATGAGCCGAGCTCAAGTTCAAGCTCGAGGCAGGAGCATCATCATCATCACCACCAGCATCAGCAGCAGCAGCAGCAGCAACCACAGTATCAGCAGCAACATCCGCCGCAGCCGCAGCAGCAGAGTAGCAAGACCAAGCACTTCCAGCTACAGTTATCCAGCTTTCTGCACAAGACCAGCAGCAGCGGCAGCTCCGGATCCACCTCAGAGTCGAAGAAGAACAAGAGTAAGTCGAGCAGCGATCGGCGCTTTCCCTTCTCCAAGCACTCGACCGGATCCACAGGCAGTTCATCTGGCCATCCGATGACCATGACGTTGCCGTTGAACAAAAAGTCCAAATCGAATCACGCCCTGGACGGAACGGGAGGCAATGGATTGCCCTTGAGTGGCGGTGGCGGCGGGAGCAGTATCAAGAAGAGCCAGACGTACAATCAGGACTTGCGGGTGGGCACCAAGTACGATGCACATCGCAAGAACTCAGCCCCAATACCCATCTTCTCGAAGCTTTCCACTTCGGGTGGAACGCCAGTCAAGCCTTCGAAGGAGAATCGCTTGTTTGGGTCACCGCTGCTGCATCGCACCCTCTTTGGTCACCATCATCATCATCAGCAGCAGCAGCAGTTGCCGCCAATGACGCCGCCCAGCAGTGCGGATCCTGATTGCGATCAGGAGATCTTTTCGCAAATCACCTTGCCCACGCACAATCAGGCGGGCTATCGGAGCTACAGGGGACCTGGCATCATGACCACATCCACCACCAATTTGTGCTCTTCGGAGGGGCTGCAGCCACCCTTGCCGCCGGCACCGCCGCCTCCGATACAGGCCAACAGGCAGCGAGGAGGCGAGGAGGAGGCACAGTCGCATCCAGAGCCGGAAGAGAGAGTTGCGGCTTCGGAGGGTGCAGCCACGCCGAAAGTTTCGAACTCCGGATCCGTGGACTCGAAGGCGGCCACCCCAGACTATCCGAACATGGAGTGTCCGCCAGTGTTTGAGCCGGAGATTTACTCGCTAACGGATACCAGCTTGTCCCGGCTGATGATGCGGACCGCCAGCGACAGTGGTGGTGCTGGCTCCACCAATAATAACAACACCAACAGCAGTCCCAGTGGCAGCGAACAACCACAACAACACCAACACCATCAGACCTCATAGGAGGAGTGTGGAGGAGATGGCGAAACCAATTGTGAATGCTCGCGGGGATTAGGCCCCCGCTTACTTATGTATTTATACACACGCATATATAGAGAGAGATATATATATATACTCGTACGATATAGGTATACATGCAACCTGTTCATTTCTTCGTCTTCCCTGTGTCCACCAGCCAGTACCTACTACCTGTCGAGTCCCTCTCACACACAACTTAGATGTAAATGTTTTTAATCTGCCTTATTTGCATTGCTTCGGTTCTAGGTACAAAAAACACACAATGAATTGTAGCAAAGAGATATATATTAACTTTAGATGAAGTTTGTGCATCGAAGAAGAAAAGCGTAGTTCTTTATGATTTGCCTTTGTACGGGGATTAACCAAGTTAATCCGAGCTGTTTGATTTGCTCAACAGTTTGTGTCTAGATTACATGTATTATATTATATGATTATGCGAAACGAGATATTATTGTAGAGCGGTTTCCAGCGACGCCAAGTGGATCCACAAAATGTTGTAGCAAATAAACATAATAAATCTATATATATACACATATACGAATTATACATGCATACGAATAAAGTCAACTGTATATATACTAACAAGAAAGAAAGCTAAGGGGGATTTAAAGTCTCTATAAATTTTCATTAATTTTAATTCGGAAAACGTTTTTGTGTAAAACAAATCTCAATCTCACAATCACTGCTACTTGCACGCTTCGCTTTTAGCTTCGAAGGACATCCAAAATAGAAAATCCCATTGTTCTCTCCTTCAGATCGATTTAGAATCCATTTATTCACAATTACGTTCCCATTAAAAGCAGCAAAATTACGCCAAATTGGCAATGTGCTCCTCCACCTCCTGCCTGGTGAACATGTAGAACTCCTTCTCCTTTGTCATGGTCATCACCTCCACATTGGTCGAGTTCAGCTTCTCCTCCATCACCTGCTTCAGGGTGTTCAGCGACAGTTCGATGGCATCGTTGAGGCTCATCTCAGTGGTAAAGTTATCCTGCAGATTCTGCTGGGCACCCTCGCTGCCCGAACCGATGGCCTTGGCGCTGTGACGCACAAATGTGCCGGAGGGATCCATGTGCCACAATTGTGGCTTGCCGGCCTCGATGCCGGCAAATAAAATGGCCACGCCGAAGGGACGGCTCATGGCGGCGGCTCCGTCGCTGTCGCCACTGTCACCAAACTGAATGGCCAGGGTGGAGACGGCCTGGGCGCACGACTCGATGGACATGCGCTCGTTGTAGACGAACCAGTGGTTCTGGCACTCGACGCGAGCGCGCTCGATCAAGGTGCGGGCATCGGCCATCAGTCCGGAGGTGGCGCAACCAATATGCTTGTCTACCTCAACGATCTTCTCTACAGTGCTCGAGACCATCAGGGGCGATGTGATGCGCTTCTCCACGGCCAGAACGACGCCTTAAGAATAGATTTCATTATGTTTGTGCGTTAATTGGATCGAAAAGCAGTAACTCACCTTCGGGAGTGCAGATGCCAATGGCTGTTGAGCCCAATTTGATAGCCTCAATGGCATATTCAACCTGGAAGAGGCGGCCCTCCGGCGAGAACGTGTTCACACCTCTGTCGTACTCGGAGCGGGTAAGAAACATGTTGGGCTGAAATTTCGGCTCTTCTATTACACGTTCGTCAGAATATAAAACAAAATATAAAGCTTACTTCTCTTTTATTTCTTTACAAAGATCGAAAAACAAATGCCGGGATGACTTGACGCCGAAATGACTTGCGAATTAGAGCTGCGACAACAGTTCGATTACGAGTATTGCTATGGACGGCGCTATCGGTTTTTGGCTTTTGTACTATCGATCTATCGATTGTTTTTAATTTTTGTAAAGGTTTTTTTAAATTTATATAAAAAAATAAAATTCATGAAATGTGTCTTAAAAAAAAATAATAATAAAAAAACCAATAAATAATTTGAAAATTATATAATTTTGATGTTTTACGAAATAAATATAAAGGACTATTGCTCGCCGGTTTAAAGAAATTGTATACATTTTAATATTGTTATTTAAGTGTTTTTTTGTAAAAACGTTGTTGTTGTAAATATATTGTTGTTATTATATTTAATGTTGTTGTAGTCAAGAACCTTGTTTATATTATCCCTTGGGCTTAATTATTAAGCAACATGCCAAAATATACGCGTAAACCCCAAAATAAAATAGTCTTTAATATTTTTTAATTTTTTTTTACTTTATTTGGGGAACATTCTCTTTGAGCTTAGGCTACATAATTTAAAGCAAACGAATGCGACAATTGGGAGCACCGCACTGGCAGTACAGCACTTTTCCAGGCACCACGCCCACCTCGTAGTTGTAGTTCCAGGTCAGCTCGGTGCCGGAGCGTATGTGCGAGGCAGAGAAGAAGGCCACCCAGGGGAAGCGGAGGTCATGGGTGTCCACAAAGACGTTCTGCACAAAGAGATTCGGATTGCACGAATGCTGGAAGTGGAGAGAATTGGTTACCTTCGCCTCCTTAGGATAAGGAAAAAGCCCACTCACGTTAAAGTAACGCCCAAGGTTGCCGGTAGTCTTGGCATCCATGATATAGGGTGCCTCGTCCTTGCCGAACAGCCGCCGCACCGAGTTCTCACGCACCGTCTCATCCAGATCGGCATTAGGATTAAAATTAATTACCGCCCGCTCCTGGGAGTCCAGCTCGCTGCTGTTTCTGGAGGCGCGCTTGTTCTTGCGCTGATAGTGGTAATTGGGCCGGAAGTCGTCATCATTGTCCTCGGGATCCGGGCCGTACGTCTCATCGTCCGGTTCCGGCTCCGACGGCGGCTCTACCTCCGACTCGTAGCCCTCCTTTAGCTGCTCGGCCACCTCAATGTAGTCGAGATCTGCAAAGTACTCATCATCCTGACCGCCCTCGTTGGCCATAGTTTCCGTGAGCAGGTGGCCGGCATAGATGCAGATAAAGGCTCCCTTGGGAATGTCGTTCACGCAGCGCAGACCCCAGCCCCGATTGGAGGTCTTGAACACCTGCAGTTTCATCTCGAGCGAGAACTGCACCACGCGATTGAGGCAGTTCTTGCGGCACTTGCATCGTGAGTTGCACTCGTAGATGCCGGTGGGCACATGCTCATGCAGTCGCTTGTACTGATAGCCGATCTCCTCAATGGGCTTCTTTGGGTTGCAGTACTTTACGCCGGCCACGGTGAGTTGCCAGCAGGCGCACTTGGACTTGTCCTGCAGGGAAGACATCGAACAGAATTACATGCAATTTAAAATAAACTTTAATCTTACCGAGCAATCATCGTCGCAGTCGCAGCCCACGAGGAACTCCTCGTCCAGGTTCAAATGAACCCCCTCGGTTGGTATCCGCTGCTTGGCGTAGGTACAGGGCGGCGGCAGCGTGTTGTCGTAGTAGTTAACCAGCGGAATGGCCATCTTCTCCTGCCCCTTGGAGATGTCCGCCTCTTTGACGATCGACGGATCGATTGAATACTCCGCCAGGCAGCGCAGGTCGGGCGTGAAATCAAAGTTATCCACATTTAGTACATTCTCCGTGGTGCGCAGATACATGTGCACTTCGGCCAGGTTGCGCAGGCTTTTACCGCAGGGACCTCGGTAGACGACGTTTTTCTTGGTCTTCTGGCGCAACACTAATCGTTCCCAGCCGGAGAGTAGTGGCTTAGCCAGCGGACTGTAGCTGTCCAGGCGATGAACGATTTTAAACAGACAGTTGGGGTTGCATTTGTGCTGCTTGAATATCTTGGGGGGCAGATTCCGTTTGGCAGTGAAATAGACGACATGCCCCTTGGGCCTGTTCTCGTCGTCCACATAAATGGTGGAGTTGTTGAGATGCTTAACGGTGCTGGCAACACCAGGGCGACTTCCAGCGGCAGCGGGTAAGGAGGTCACCGAGGACGAAGATGAGGGCGAGGACACATTCTGGATGGAAGCACTGCTCTTGCGGGCAATGGCGCGCATCTGCCGATTAACCTGTTGGCTGCTCGACTCCATTTCCTTGGTGTAGCGTATAAAGGGCTCGGTTCGCTGGAAAATAATATACAATTTAATAAAGATCTGATGGATCTTCACAACAGACTCCTACCCTGGGCACACGCATCTGCTGGGCATGAGAACTGTTCAGGGCATTCTGCGTTTCCTTAAACACTGGACCCAATCGCAGCGAGCCCCTATAGATCCATTCGGTGTGATTCTTATCTCCCTCGAACTGCATCAGGACCAGGCTGCAGTCAATGTCAATGACCCGGGCATATAGCCAGGTACCATTGGACTCTGTGTTCATGCTCTGGCCCCGGGTGCACTGCACCATAGGCCGGTCCACCGAGTACTTTTCTACGTACTTTTGGATAAAGTCACGCGAAGCGGGATGCACATCCTCCCACACCTTCTCCGAGGCCTGGCAAACTAACCGGACATCCCGATGCGGCACATACTGAGTATAGCCGTCGTCGTAGAAAATCAGATAGCGTAGCTTATTGGCCTGCTTCAAGGGTTCAGCAATGATGCCCGGATAGAAGGCACTCTGCACGGTACCAGAGTCCTTACCTCGTGACAAGGTGGTGCCGTCGAAGTAGGCAATCACTCGAGTGCCTGCAATTGGGGGATATTATTTAAATGGAAATGCGGATGAAGCATTATGAGAGTACTAACCAATGGTCAGGCGCACTGGCGGCGGCTCGAAGTAGGCTATGTGCTTGGCCGTCACCGTCTTGATCATCTGATAGGGCGTATTCAGATACTTAATCTTGTAGCTCTTCATGGTGTTGCCATTAATGGCCGTGCTCTCGGTGAACTCAATCACCTTGATGGACACCCAACTGGCAATGGCCTTGTTCTTCACAGCATAATAGGTCTCGTTCAACTCGATTGGTGGACGAACGATCTCACCCGCCGGCGGCACATGCTGCTGCACCGAACAGGCTAGTTATTAACCAGGAAGGAGTTTCTTATTCCATCCAACTCACCATGTAGTCACTCATGCTGGGCTGGATGTCCAGGGCTGGCATATGCTTATGCACCACAGCGCAGGAGCTGTACAAGGCGGTGTGCATCTGGTCCGCCGTGCTCTGGACACGTTCGAGCTCCGCATCTACGAGGGCGAACTGGCTCTCCAAACGATCCGCCTTGGCCTTCAGTATGGTCTTTGACCAGGCCAGTTGATTCTGGAACTCTACTTTACTCAGCACACTTTTGATGGCGTCTTCCAACTCACTTTCGATTAGGTTTAGGTCGTTTTTGGAAAATTCCGTTTTCTCTGTGAGAAAATAAAGTAAGTAAGTGGGAGAGAAGTCCTGTTGGACGGAAGATACCTGGCCGTTTTTCCTCCTCTTCCTCATCACTGCTGTCTAGGGCCACAAAATCGGCATGATCCTGGCGGAAATCCTTCAGCAGGAGCGGCTGCTTGGCCATCAACTGTCCCGCAAATTCCTAATATCAAAACAAGGACACAATTATTAAGTTGCTTGAACCCTTAGGATCCTGTTTCACCTCGTAGACGTCCATGGCCGCGTCGTAGCATTCCATGCATACGAACTGCTGTCTGTAGCCCTTTTGGGTCACATTGTAGAAGTTCAGGAAAGCCATGTTGGCCAGAACATACTGTTTGTGCAGCCTTTCGCAGTTGTAGTTGATGCAGTCTTTCCCATAGAAAATGTCTCCATCCGCAGGCAAGGGTTCATCGTTCTCGGGATCCTTTTGATCCGCTGCCTTCTCCAGCTGCACTTCGAGGGCAACCTCGTTTCCATCTGCGATGACAGGTGCTTCTTCGGTTTCCATGGGTGTATCGATTTTGTCTGTCGTCAGCTCAGGCTTTTCTTTTTCTGGGGAATCACTGCCATCTTTAGTGGGCTCCTCTGAGGTATTTTCCTTCTCCTCCGATTTATCTGCTTGAGTTTTTAATGCCTCTTCCTGATCAACTTCCATGATCCCTTCTTCCGTTGCTGTTTTTGGCTCCTGCTTGTCCGCCTCCTTTGCTCCTTCGCTTTCTGTTTTGGCAGGTGAGGCCTCGGGAGTGGGACTGCTGATTAGTTCGATGCTACTGTCCGCCTGTTCATCGGCTTCCTTGCCGTCGGTCTCAGAAGGCTCTTTAGGCTCTGGCCTAGCCTCCTCAGCTGGTGCTCCATCGACACCGTCTGGTTGGGCCTGTTCCTCGGCAGCTTCGTTGGACGAGGTAGACTTTACTGGACTATCGATAAGCTCAACACTGCTGTCGGAATCCTCAGCTGGATCGGGTTTTGGCGCAGCCTCCAAAGGCACGGGCACTGGACTACTGGCTAAATCAATGTTGATAACTACTTCGGCGCCTGTCTTTTCCTTTCCCTCTTCCTTTGACTCTTCTGGCTTATCACACACCTCCTTTGGTTCTTCAGTAGACACTTCCTTGGGTTCCTCAGTAGACACTTCCTTGGGTTCCTCAGTGGACACTTCCTTGGGTTCCTTAGTGGTATCTTTCTGTGGCTCCTCCGTGGTATCTTTCTGTGGCTCCTCAATGGGCACTTCCTTTAGCTCCTCACTGGGCAGGCTCTTTGGTTCCTCGCCTTGGACTTCCCTTGACTCCTCACTGGGCAATTCCTTTTTACTGGGATCGGTGTCGTCTAGGGTTAGATCCTCCATTTCTATATCGGCTTCTTCCTTTTCCACAGTGGAGTCGGCACTTTTTTTTTCTGCCGGCGGCTCCAGCGACCCGGCTTGTTCCTCAGCTGCAGGCGGTGAAGGAGTCTCCTTTGCTGTTGTTTCATTATCCTCGGCACAATCCATGGCTGCAGTTTCCGTGGCCATGTTACTGTTTACTTTATGCATATATTATACACATAAATTGTTTAAATTATAATTATAATACCACAGCAAAGAAATCGCTTGGTTTTAGTATTGGGTAAATTTCGCAAGGATTTTTCAACACTACCGCAGAGGCAGTGTTGCACAGAGCTGATTTCAAAAGCCAATTCAAACGGAAATTTAAGATGCAGGACGTTTAATTTTTATTTCGTAACCATTTTAGAGGGTTTAGGTTTAGTGGTTTAGGCCTCAACAACCTTTGGGTGGTAGCCGGTCTCATCAGCGTGGTAGACAACCTTAATGGTCTTGCCGTTGGGGGCCAGGTATTCGTACTCTCCAGAAACCACCCAGTTGTCGTGCTCCTTGAGAGCTCCGGACTGAACAGCCCTGATGTGGTTGGACAGCTCGTAAGCGTAGTTAAAGTCCAGCACGTTCACCTCGGAATCGCTCTTCAGGACATCGGCCTCCTCGTTGGCACAGGCCACCGCCAAAAGGCAGGCGAGAACAATCTGAGGGGTAACAATTCATCTGAGAGATGTTCTACTTTGACAATTAATCTCGTTCCCACTTACCACGAACTTCATGGTTAGAAAAGGAGGGTGTGTGTCTGCTGATAGATGACAAAACAAATCTGACTTCTAACAGCCGAATATTACGCTTTTATAGTAGCTCCCTTGGCATTTTGCCGGCCGCCGGTGTGTCCAATCACATAAATTACCCTCAAACAGGCTCCAAACGGACGCTTGTATTAATTAAAAGAAAAGACATTGATGCAGTCATTCTGCAGGCATTAATTATCGCCCATGGAACTTATCTATGGTAATATGAGCGGAATATTCCCGTTTTGCCGGCCGTTCATCAATTGTCATCAAACGATCAGTTTGCCGGTGGTTTCTTGATAAGCGCCAACCGGTACTGCATAACGCATAACGCAAATTAATTGCTATTTATTCGTTGTTATCGCTCATTTGCATAATTCGCAGATAACTCCACTATCTGTCCGCTTTGGCTCCCGCAGATGCAACCGGTTTTCGCTAAGCTGAGCCCCAAAAATATTGCAAATTTTTGGTGATGACCTCGGTAGATATATTTTTGAATTTTATGGCGGGTTATGGATAGTGCTGGAAAATATTTATATTTCAGAATATTTTACAGCACTGATTTTCAGCTAGAAAAAAGCTAGAAAATTGTAATTAAAATGCTTGTGAAAAGGTTACTTTTGTTTTAAATTAAAGTTTACGCCTTTAAAAATTAAATAAATTAAATTTGTATATACGATTTTAATTACTTCAATATAGTATTCAAAATTTTAAAATATATTTTTTTAAGAAGCCAGAAGTAGCCATAAAATGGCTTAAAGCGCAACACAGATTAACTGAGAAATCACACGTGCAGGCAAAGAAATCAAGGAATCCCAAGGAACGCCATAAATAAAACGATGGCCAGCGATTCTGGCAGTGACTACGAGGTGGAGGCCTTCATCAAGCCCAAGCGAGTGCGAAAGACGGTCAATGACGACAGCGCGGATCTGCTGGGTAACTTTGACGACCAGAAGCGCAAGGAGATCTTCGAGGGCACATATGTGGACAAGGAGGACGGCCGGAATCCCAGCGACCCGGAGGATAGCGAGGAGGATGAGGCCAATTCTGTTGGAGAGGCTGCCGCCAATGGAGAAACTGCCGCTAATGGCAGCGCTGCTTCTGGATCTGAGGCCGAATCTGAGGAAGCAGCGGAAGATGGACATATAACCAGTGATCAGCTGACCTCCCTGCTGCGTGGAGCTTCAAAGACAAACAGACACGTCCTCTACGTGACGAACCTAAACTTTGAGACCACAAAAGATGACCTGGTGGGCCACTTTTCGGCGGCTGGCGCAGTAAAAACCATTCGCATCCCGAAAAAGCGTCGCGGTGGCTTCGCTTTCGTGGAGATGGCCGACCTGCCCAGCTTCCAGAAGGGCTTTCAGCTGCACAATACAGAGCTGCAGGGTCGCAAGATCAAGGTGCAAATCTCCGAGGCGGGAAAAAAGAAGTCGGCCAACAAGAAGAACATCATCAAGCAGAAAAATCGAAAGCTGGCCGAGATGCGCAACGAACAGAAAACGTTCACCAAGAGCGGCAAGTTCTACGACAAGGACCTGAAGAAGGAAAAGGCCAAGGAGTTGCTGGCGCGAAAGAGGTGGCGCAAGAAGCCTGCGCCCAGGCCCAACTAGGTAGCTCACTAAGTCCTTACACTTTAAAATGTAAATGTAAAAGAACCTACTATTATTTAACACAAATTACAAGTTGTTGTTACTGCCAGCGAACGATGTAAAAGTTGCGCTTTCCAACACGCAGCAGTGAGACTCCGTTCCGGAGGATGTGTATTCCGGTGGTGAGCACCTCGGCAATGTTTTGCACTCGTTTTTGGTTCACGTAAAAGCCACCGGCATTTATAATACGCACAGCATCGTCTGAGAAAGACACAAAAGCCGTAGATAATTCCCTTTTTTGTAGAGGACTCGCATGGTAACTTACTTTCGGTGGGAAAGCACTTGGCCTTCATGGCCAACTGCAGGATGGACATCCCAGGCTCGGCCAACAGCTCCACCATGGTGGCTCCCTGAAAGGTCTGCTTGATCTCGGCCAGGTTTAGTTCCGCCAATCCCTCGACATTGCCCTTGTACAGAGCATTGGTTACCCGCTCCGCTTGCTTGAGCCCATTTTCTAGGTATTTAAAATTGGATTAGAGACGAAGGTAATACAAAGATGGCCAGATCCTACCTCCATGCACCAGCAGCGTGACATCCTCGGCCAGGAGTGTCTGCGCTTTCCGCTTCTCCGGCTCCCTTGTGTGCTCCCGCATCAGCTGCTCAACCTCCTGGAGCGGTATGAAGGTGAACAGCTTGAGCAGCTTCTCCACTTCGGAATCCGGCATCCGCAGGAAGAACTGATACAGGGCAAAGGGCGAAGTCTTATCACCATCCATCCACACTGCATTGCCCGCCGATTTGCCAAACTTGTCGCCCTCCTCGGTGGTCACTAGGGGCAGTGTTAAGCCAAAGACCTCGGCCTTACGCTCCACGCGGCTGATTAGCTCGTGTCCCGTCATCAGGTTGCCCGTCTGGTCGGAGCCTCCCATTTGAAAGCAGCAATTGTGGCGGCGTAGCAGGTGGAGCCAATCGTAGGCCTGGAATATCTGGTAGGTGAACTCAGTGAAACTCATCCCGTCCTCTGACTCCAAGCGCGACTGCACCGAGGACCGGGAGAGCATTGAGCCCATGCGAAAGTGCCGTCCCATGTTGGCCACAAAGTCAACGAGCTGCAGGTCGGCGTACCAATCGGCATTGTTGACGATCCTACGGTGGAATCGTTTCGTTATCTTTTTCTGGACACCTTAGACGACATACTCACGTCAGCGGTGGCAACGGCGACTTGTTTTTTCTTGTGTCCCAGAGGAACTTCTCATGGTTCTCGAAAACCTGTTCCAACTGTCGTCTTATGGCCTTCAAATTGGTATCGATGACAGACTCGCCCAGTTGGTTGCGCTCCGTTTTCCGACCACTGGGGTCCCCAATCAAGCCTGTGGCACCTCCAACTAACGCGATGGGTCTGTGGCCAGCTCGCTGGCAGTGGATCAGGCCCATGATCACCAGCAGATTGCCCACGTGCAGGCTGTCAGCGGTGGGATCGAATCCGGCGTATATGCTCTGCTGGCCGGTGGTAAAGAGATGCTTCATCTTGGGCCTGTCGGCGGAATTGTTTTCATACATAAATCTACGATTCTTTTGGCGCTTTATGCCGGTAATAACTTACCCAGCTGTGTCCGGAAAAATGCCTTGAAAAAAGCCCCGATCCGTCAGCTCCAGGAGGTTCTTTTGAGCCAGGTGGCGCCGGCTCAAGCGGATGCCATCCTGAAGTGGCTTAAGGAGACTCCACCGGAGAGGCAACATTACGCAAAGATACCTTAAACCGTAGGAATTATTAAATCGCGGAATCGAACAGCTGACCGACCAGCTGTTCCCTACACAGTCCACACTGAGAAAAATTAACAGAAAGTTGAACAAGGCAATTAAATATATATGTATTTATAAATAATCTATCATAATTTTATGTTAAATTATTTACTATTCTGATAATCAGCTGAATTTTTGTTGACGGTTTGTTTGTTTTCCTTTTTTAAAACATATAATAGCTGTTCCCCTTTAGCTGTAACTGTTCCCATCATTGTGGTCTTGTCAGAGAAATAAATCTAATAAGATAAATATAAAAAAACAAGTAGAGCAGCATCGAAAGAATATATTGCATACATATATATCATAATTTACTATCAAAAATACATATTTGTATTTTAAAATTATTTTTTTTACATTTCCTTTCATTTCCTGCCCAGTTTATAGTAAGGGGAATGTGTAAATACGATTCATGACCTATGTCCTTTACGAGTCCACCGATTCTAGGAGTGGAGCAATGAATTTTCGGCTGAACAGGTCGTAAATGCTGAAGTAAATGGCGTTGGCCAGCATAGACCTCAACACGGTGGGCCCCAGGCCCCTGTAGAATCCTCGAACGCCCTCATTCTGGAGTGTACTAGCGATGCATCGTCGCACGGTGGGACAATCGGGACTACGGCGGGTACTGTTAGGATCCTGGTTCAAAGACTGCAGCTGGATGCGCTTTTTGAGCACATCGACGGGGTAAACTACCATCTTCGCTGTACCGCCAGCCAGCGCTGCGTTTACGAGTATATGGTAGCCACCAATGTCAATCTCTTTATTCTGCTGCACGGACAGAGTCAGGGCATTCAGGTACTTGTAAAAAAGGAACTTGAAGCCCATCAGCGGAAAGGTCTCGAGCAGGGCGATGTGCAGACCGCGCGTCAATCCATTCCATCCTATGTGTCGGCGTATAAGAAAGAAGTTGTAAAATAAAGACGTAGTGATAAATTAAAGAAGTCATCCTGAAAGTGTATTCTGTCTACCTTTAATGGTGTACAAGTGCCGAAATCCTTGGATCATAGTGCGATCCGTTACCAGGTCAACTGCCATCACATGTGCTCGCACTACGTCGAACGGATGGGCCGCCATGCAGGACAGGCATCCGGCAAAGCCACCACAGAGGAAATGGCGCAGGAATTTATGCTCTTTTAAGTAGGAAACTTTTCGGGTCATTGTGGATAATTTCTCATACGACCAGAATTGCACTAGACCCTGCGTGATGCCCATCACCTGGCTAGTGTTGTGGCCCCGGACCAAGCCTCGCATTCCCTCCTCGACGTACAAAGTCCTTATGCCGTGCACGATGCCTCGGTACTTTCTCATTGAATGGTGGCTCACCTGTAGCTGCATGCGAATCTTGAGAACGTCTAGAGGATGTGTACAGCTTCGCATTACGCCGCCGGCTAAGCCGCCTCCCAAGGCCTGTAACACATTGATCTGTGTTATGTTTTCGTTAGGACCCGGCTGTCGATGTATTCCACCCATTCCCCATCTTGATTAGTTTGGTCACCAAAATCAATGCTGCATTGATATTTCCAATTTTAAATTCAAACTCGATATTTTCTTTAAATATTTCCTCCGATATATATTTTTCGATATATCGATACTTTAAACACAGTTGCCAGCCCCGACAACAAAGGAAACAGCTGATAGGAACCATTGAAGATTGCAACTGTTTCGCTGTTTGAATCAATAAATAATGTTTAAGATTGATAATGCTGCTCAAGATACGCCACGCTCTTCTGGAGGTCACCAGTCCACCGGCCACGAAGCAGTCCGCGATCATAATCAACAATGAGGTAATCATTACTTCGGGCAGCATTTTGCAGCCTCATTTGCTCTTTGACGGGGACAAAGGCGAAGAGAACAAAGGAGTCGTGGCCAGACTGCAGCAGGGCCAGTTGCTCGACGTACAGGAGGAAGAGGGATGTCGCATTCGATCCCTTAACTTTGTGGTGACCTTTGATCCGCACCAAAGGCATCCGCGCCCGCGCCACAATGACGCTTCCGGATCGAGGCAGGGCCACATCCTTACCCGCTACTCGGCCCATCCGTTGTACGTGTTTAGCGCCGCAGAGGTCTCCCGCAACCTGCACCACATCATGCTGACCGCAGACGCCACGAACCAGAGCGAGGTGCTGCGCTCCAGTTTTGTTGTCCTCAGCATGCGACCGCCCGCCAAGGAGGAGTCTTTCAAGCGTTTCCTAGCACACATCAGCAACTATTTGCGTCACCTGCAGCCGATGCACACGTTGGACGACGTGCTGGTCATGTGCTCGCCCTTTGGGCTGGAGAACTTCTACAAGACGATCAGTATTGGCAAGGTGTCCAATGTAATGGGACGCAGTGGCTGTCTGTTTGCAATTTCCAATGCCTTGCCACTAGGCTGTGAGGGATCTGCGGTGTTCAACAACAAACTGTGCGTAGAATTTTAAGCGGCGCATGAAGCACGGATGCTAAGGAATATGTTCATTTCAGACGGCTGATTGGCATTGTGATATGCACCTCATTCCAGCGGCAGCAGGAGAACGTCAATCTCACGCTGGCCGCCAACTTTGGCTACCTGCTACGCAATTTTATGGAGCAGCTGGGCATGCCCAGCACTACATTTCAGCTGACGCGGGAGCCCTCAACCTTTCCATGTAAGTTGAGAATAAGAGAGGTAACTAAACTTTGTGATAATTCTTGCTAATAATGTTCCAGGGGAGCGCACAATTGTGGTGATTGAGTCGGCGGGTCAGCAGGGCACAGGCACCTTTATCCGAGTCCACAACAAACACTTCATTCTCACCTGTGCCCATGTGGTGGGTCAGGTAAATATGGGATTTCCTTATCTCTGGATTAAAAAAATGTATTAATATAATTTATAAACGCGTCCAGGGTAACGATAAAGTTAATTGCCGCGCTGCCGATCGAGAGTTTCAGTCGGACGTTATCTGGTGCAATCCGGACAGCGAACGGCCCTTTGACTTGGCCCTGCTCACAGCTCCACAGGATGTGCCGGAGCGGTGCTGTGTTCGCTTGGCCAAGGGTCCTGCCACTCTTGGCCAGACAGTTTATAACGCTGGATTTCCCTATTACGTGAACTTTGGCTTTAAATATGACTTCAATCCGGCCATATTCCAAGGACGTATCATTAAGTGTGACACGGGGGCCATCATGTCCGATGGTAGCGTGCAGGCGGGTCAGAGTGGCGGCCCTATGTTTGACCAGAATGGATGCATCCTCGGTGTATGCGTGTCTAACATCAAGATGGATGATATCATCTATCCGAACATCAACACGGCCATTCCCATTTGTGATATACGCAACACGCTGCAGCAGTTTGCCCGCACCAACGGTGAGTAGATCCAGAGATCCCCCTGACGTAAGCCCCTGCTCATATTCCAATCCCGTATAGATGTGAAAGTGCTGAGCAATCTGGTGGCCAGCCGTGATGTGGGCCGCGTTTGGTCGCTGGAAATGCCGCCCATTCGAAGCAAACTCTGAGGAAACTAGAGAAACTATCCACTGTTATTGTAATTATAATGTGCTCTTTTTTTATATAATGTGCAATAAGCTTAAACAATAAACCGTATACTATAAAGAAAGTTAATGTAACAAATATTGATAATTAGTTCTTGTCCAAACAATCGTTCACGTGGCTCTGCAGCACGCTGAGGGCGTTAAAGGACTTTGAGCAGATGGGACAGCGCAGGATGGCCTCCGGTGTCCGGGAGGCTGCAGCTCCAGTTGGATCAAGAACCTATTGGAATGGGAAAAAGCATTAAAATTAGGGAATCGGCTTTTCTGGCTTTCCGAGCATACTCTTACGGGTCTTTGCTCCTCGCGCAGACTGCTCCGGCTCGAACCCAAGGAGGAGGCGGGAGACGCCGACTTGCTGGCCCTGTGCGACTCGGCCAGTGCCTCGATTAGCTCCTGGTTCTTCCTCTGTAGTGAACGCAGGTCCATCAAATACTGTTCCTTCTCGCCGGCATTCTTCTCGCGATCTGCCCGCTCCATCTCAAAGTCACGGCGATAGATGTCGTTCTGTGTCTTCAGGTGTTCGATCTCTTCCTGCTTCTGAATATCCTTGGCCTTCAGTTCGTCAATGTCCCGCTGCATTTTGGCCATTAGCTCCTGGGCACTGGTTAGGTTGACCTTTAAGCAATCGATCTCCTCAATGTAGGTTTTCTTCTGCAAAGTGGGGAAAAATACTGATACTGATACTGACTTAGGGCAGATGGCACTCACCATTTCGCTGATTTCAAGGTTCTCTGCCACGAGCTCCGAGAGCTGATGCTTCAGCTCCCGCACCTGGCGATCGTGCTCGTCCCGCTGCACATAGTTCAAGGCCAGGGCAGCATCCGGTTCGGCCTTGGCACCCTCCTCAGGTACGAATTCGAACGAGTGCTGTAATATATTAAGAGCAGGATGCCCCGGCGGCGGTTAATTTGTTTCATGGCAAGTGGAAAGCAAGTTACTGCGCAGTGCCCTGATAACAATAGAGTGCCATATAGGCGCGTATCTGGAGCTTTATCGCTTGTTACTCAAAGAGCAACTTGACTCGAGCATGACGTACCATTTTGAGCTGCTGCAGCTTGTCGATCTCCACACGCATGTTGTTGATCAGAGACGACTTTTCGGAAACGCTCTTTCGCAGATCGTCCTGCTCCTTTTGGCTAAAGTCCTGCACCATTTCGATCTGTGCGATTTTTGTCTCCAGCTCAGCTTTTAGCTGCTGATTCTCTGCGCGAAGGCTTATGACCTGCTCCTGGCACTCGAGCAGCTGCTGCTTGCACTGCTGCTCCCTGTCGGCTGCCTCCTGGCGCCACTGCTGCGTCAGCTTGTGGTAGTTTAGCATGGTGTTGTTCACCTTGTCCAGCGTGGCTAGGAGGATAGATAGAAGCGGTAAATGCAAATTGTAGCTGATGGGAGAGGCAGCTATTACTCACTTTTTAAGGTTAAATATTCCGTCATCATGTTCTGCAGCTTGACCACATCCTCGGCAGAGGCCTGCAGCGAGCAGAGGCTTGGAAACTGAGAGTAGACACTGCTCTGTGGGGATAAATTCAGGGTTTGGATGGTTAAACACTAGCGGGAATAAGTAAACACCCACCTTAAGCACGTCGGACTTCACTTCGCCCATTATAAAGCTGGCGGCCAGCGATTGGGGCGCCTCGCTGTCTAGCGATCGGAGCTGCTGTGAGGCACTCATGCTGGCGGTGCCACTCGTACTGGCGGGGCCACTTGACACCGGTTGCGCCTTCTCCTGTTTCACCTGAGAGCTCGTGGAACTCGATGCCGGGGGCTCCACTGCCTCCTCCCCGCTATCCAGACCATCCATTACAAGAGCTCCGGCGTCGGGCAACAGCGATGAGTATGGCGAGCTGCCCAGGATCACGAAAGATTCTTCGTCTGACATGGCGCCGTCGCTGTTGCGCTGATACTGCTGCCTGGCACTAATCATTGGCGATCTGAGGTCAGCGATCAGAGTTTACCTGGGATTCCCCGTTTTCGGAAAATTTCTGATGCGCCGCAGCGTTTGAGAAATCGATAAACTTCGCAGCCCCGCAGCAGATGTTTTGTTTGGGATTGCAAGAGTATATCTGAAACACACGCACACACATTTAAGTTTAAGGATTTATATATAATATATAATATATAATATATGTGTAATGTGAGTGATTCATTTGTCCACTCGGACTTTACACGCGTCACAATAGGCAAATTCATGAAATACTTGGAACGGGGCGAAAAAGCACCAACCTTATCGCTTTTCCAGCTTGGTTGCGAAGTCAATAATCCACACAGCGCACAATTTTCAACTGAAAAGCGATTATTCCGCAGTATTTACCTTTTTTTATTTTTAACTTCAAGCGATCAGCTGTTTGTGCGGTGACAGTGTGACCGAAATGTGCTTACAAATCCACTATGGCTACCGATAATACTCGATAAGTATTTACCCGGGCTGCCTATCGAAATGCAAATAAAACCGTAAAAAAGACGCAACCAAATTGTTTTGCCATAAATTCGTGCTAATTAGGCTGCTTATTCATTTATTTCAAGTGCCCTGCGGAAAATCCCAGCATCATTCATGCAGTGCCAATTAATCCGCCTTTGTGTGGCTGCGCGCGATGAGATTGATGGGCCCCCTGTCCTGAAAAGCTGGACAAACCAGTTGAATGGCCAGCGAAATTACATCCAATTGTAAGTGCAATTGCCAAAAATTACGGATTTGCGGATTCTAATTGCCTCATTCGAGCGTCAGTGCGTTCTGAACCCGCCAGACCGGATTAATTACGCCCCCTTCGCCCGAGAGTATTTCCATTGTTCGCCGGAGATGTGGGTTAATAAGGCTTTCGCGTGTTAAATATGGGTGTGTGACAAGGAACTGGAGACTGCCAGTGGCTGGTGTCTGGCAGAGATGCGACTTTCGTTGTTATTACCATAACCAACCGGTTTCCCCTGTGGGCTTTTTCTGCAGATATCTCCGCGATCACATTTCAGAATTAAAAACGCTGGCAGCATTAACGATAATCATCATACGGTTTATTACTCGAGAATCTCTATTTTTGATCTTACGGCTAATGCACGCGAATAAATAAAATTAAAGAAAAACTTAAAAACGAATACGGTACGAAATTCCATTAAAGCTCAAAGTGCACACATTCGCTCGAGGATGCCCGTGTGCATCCCTACCATTCATTCACTCCGCTCACGCACACAAGACTTAAATCTAGGTTTTCCTGCTCCTGGCCTGGCGTTATCCTTACGCCTGCTGCTGGCGGAACAGACGTCGCTGCACCTGATGCGGCGGCTGGAGGTCGCGCTGCAGGATGGAGGCAAAGTGCTGCTGCTTTAAGGCGCTAATCGTGGCGATCTTGCGGTGCCTGTTGGGCGCCTGGGGGGCGGCGGCCAAGCCCAAACGGAACAGGGGCAGATCTTCGTCGCGAGGCAGTGGTCGCCGGCTATCCTCCTCCACGGGCGAGCCATCCGGACGCACACGAACCACATGGGGACCGGTGAGGAAGGTCTTTGGCGGCTCTCCCGTAAATGCCGAGGCCATGGGCAGCAGCTCACTGCTGGCTGCCGGCTGCCGCGATGGATAACCGTAGGCCATGTCCATGTCCATGGCATACTGATGCTTCTGCTCGCCGCTGTTGTCGAAGAGCGGATTCGAGTTGGACTGGGAAGGCGAATGGGACTGCGGCAGCTGCTGGCGGGTGAGGATGATCAGCGAGGAGGCGGGCGGTGTGGGCAGTGGCTGCTGCTGGATCGGCTGCCTGGTGGTCACCAGGCTGGCTCCGCTCGGATGGTCTCGCATAATCGATGACCAGACTGCGGAAGACAAGAGAGACGAGAAGAGGCGGCGGTAAGATCTCACGTCCAGCACGTCGCGCTTGCCCACTGCGGAAGTTCTGACGCGGAAACCCCAAATCGATCTCCCACGCGATCAGTGCTCCGCAGATAGCGCCACAAATGGTGGAGGCACTTACTCAGCTCGTTGGCATCGCGCTGATACGGATCGAGGGCCTCCAGCTGGGCGTCGGAGAGGGTCTGCAGCTTGGTGGATCCATAGCCAAGCAGGTTGTGCTTGCACTGGTTCACCGGCAGCCCTCCGCCGACTGTCGACTTGCAATGCACGCTAACCAGCTGGGCAAAGGTGGAGTACAGGTGAGACATCTGCACGGTAAAAAAATATATAGTAATTAATATTCATATTTATGTATATTTTATCTTAACGAAAATTACAAGCTTAATATGAAAAATTTTCAATTAATAAAGGTTTCAAGAAGACACCCTTTCTTTATCAGAAATTTTTTTTGGCTATGTAAAATTATATAAAAAAAGGAAAATATCAGAAGTATTTATACTAAATAAATATATTTTTATACCAATTATTTAATACTTTAATCTAAAATCAAAGTTTTCTGTTTTTGTTAAAAAAAAAATCAATTTTAAATCGATTAACATCGACGGTTTTTCAAACCTACACCACCTTGATCCATCTAGTTTCTCTCTCTGTATTCCTTTTATAGATAGATGGATATCTAAGAGAGATGGGTACAGGCGGAGGGAGGTCTCCATTTCCCAGCTACTTGGTTACTTGGGAGGGAATTTTGCAATGTGCGTGTGTCAGGCGGGGAAGATGATTGCACTTTCGTTGCACAAAACAAACGAAATGCATTTCGACAGCGCCGGCGGCGGCAGCCTGGGAGTTATTGAGCAACTGCCTTCTCTGCCTCTGACTCCCAGGCGGCCTCTCCTCTTCCAAGTGTGTGCCCCAGTTCGGCCTGGGGCTGGGATGGTTTTATGGTTCAGCGGGCAAAACAGCAGCAGCAGCAGCAGCAGTAGCTCATTGTCTATTCTTCGTGGCTAGCGGAGCGTTGAATGGACTTTTAATTAGCGCCGCCGAATGTTCTACTATTTACTCCGGGGTGACACATCCATCCACCAACTTGTGGTCGGTGTGTATGGGGGAATTTCTCTAGCGCAGCCAGGTGACGTCAATCCCGTTGGACGATGCTAATCAATCGCAGAAACTCCCCAGAATCCGGCTTTTCTCACGGATTAGCACCTCTTCTTCAGACAAACAAACAAATTCCTGAGCTGGAACAAAGAAAGTAACCAGAATTCGGTCACATACTTGAGCTAGCTCCATGGACACCCTTGATCCGCTTCCACTAGCTCGGTGAAGAGCTTCATTTGCATTGGCTCGGATTTATTTTCGGGGGGGTTTTACAATTTTACGCCGTTTGCATAACAGAGCCACGGCATCGAAGCCAAGTCGGAATAGCCCCAAAGGGGGGAGTTGGCTCGCATTACCAATTACGAGTGCGAGTACCGTTACCCAGCCAAGCCAAGCACAAACGTGTGCAAAATGCAAAAATTCAAAGCACTAAAGTGCAATTGATACGTTCACTGCCCCCTCGTGCTATTATTTAAATATATTTCGAATGACAACAGACAACAAAAAATCCAACAATTTTGACACAAAGTCAAAACCATAAAAAGTTTATAAATTTTTTGGTTTATCAACGTTGTTTTCATTCTTTTGTTTGCTGCTTTTTTTTAATGAAATTTAAAACTCATGTAAAGTACGTCAGCAGCGAGTTATCTGATCAGCATTTTTATGGTCCAGACCCTGGCACAATTAAATAATTAGTCAGAATCGAAAAACTTAAGGAAAAAAAGGTGAAATAATATAAATATATCACAAATAATTTATGGCTTATGAAGCGTGCTAAAAAAAATATATAAATAATTGCAAAAAGCCTTTGTGGGAGTTGTCAAAGTCACGTACATTAATTTGTTTATATAATATAAGCTCGCTTGGCATGTAGACTCGAGATTGTAATTCGTTAGCCTTCCAGCTAAGTGACTAAGCCTAATGAAAGCCTCACTGATCTTGGCCTGAAATGCCAGAGAATCTCCGCCGCTCTTGGGCGACTTCCTTATTAATATGGGAAACATTCAATTAGCACACGCCGAGGAGGAGATTCCCCCAAAAAAAATAAGCCCATTAAGCTGTCTTGTGCGGTCGCTTCCCGAACCACAAATATGGGCGTAACTCCCCATCTTCATCCACCACATCTCCGTCTCCATTCCCAACGGATCCGGCCAGTTCAATAACCTGTTGATATGCGCAGGTTACATTATGAAACATCGAAATTGCCAACAAAAGAAATCCACAAAAAAACAGCAGCAACAATATGAAACAACATTTCATAACACACACAAGAAATATATAAATAAGAAAAAAAAACGACGGAAAACGGTGAGACGCGCCGTAATGACTCCGGTTCGATTGGACTTCGGCTCGGAAAAGGGTTCCATTACGAGATTACCCGCCATATCTCTCTCTTTCTGTCCCCTAGATATCCCAACATATTTTACGTAAAATACAAAAAAGTAATGCGAACATAATTTATTTATTGAAGTTCGAACCGCAAACCGGCTAAACGCGTTTGCACCCATAAAAAAAAGGGCAACAACAAATAAGCTAAGCGGTGGCGGCGGCGCTCTAAAAAATTTTTTAAGCTGTTTTTTATTTTTGCAATCGAAAATTGGAAAAAAATCGAAAGCGCTAGAGAAGCTTCCAACGGTAAAAACAATAATTAAAAATACGAAACACAAAACAGGAAGCTGAGGCATCCGTCTATAAATAAGTGATCGTGGCGCAGTGAATTCTAATTAGAAATTTACATTAATTGCAAAACATGAGAGTGTCTATTGCTTTCGCAAATTGCGTTTCTATTTTTTCGGCTTCAGCATCCGAACACCCTAATTGCCTTTTTTAGAAATTATTTTCTCATTTGAGCCGCGATCTCTGGCATATGTGCCGGATGTGGCTTTCAATCACTTCTAGCTGGGATCGGGTTACATTATTCGGGGGCTCCATTGTCTCGGGAGTCCGGAATTTTAAGGCGCAGTTCGCGTGCGCGACTTGGATTGATGCGCTGCCACAAAAAAAAAAAGCCAAAAAGATCTAATGACTGGCAAATTGCTATATATAAATTAAAGTCCATCGGCTAATTAATAAGACAGCAAAATAGCCAGCAGAGCAGCGAAATTATTAATACACATATATTTTTCTTGGCATGCGACTTTGGCCCGGTGGAGTTCATTAACCAAAAAACACAAAATAAACAAAAAAGTGCAGAGAAAATTGCCGCAACGTTGTCACGCTTTGTTGCACAAACATTTGTGAAGAAGAAAAGTGAAAAGCTTTATTATTTATTTTGTTTTTTTTTTTTCGTCTCTCCTCAATTTACAGCAGTTGGGAATGTAAATTGAAACTGTTGTTTCTCATAAATGGAAATTAATGTTGGCTTTTAAGCTCGACTGCGCTCGGTATTTCGGGGGATTCGAGTCTACAGGGTTTGTCTGATTAATAGTGGCTATAGAAAACCGAAAAAATAATACGAATTTAAAATGGCTAAGCACTTGTCAAACATGCACATTAAGTGGTAATATCATAAATACTATTTTGTTAATAAATAACATGAAATGGAAATGAAGTTTACTTTCTGCTTTTTAGTTTTAAGTCGAAGCTACATGAAATCGTTGAGAGAGATAGGTAAATAGAAAATGGAAACATTTTTAAGGTGTTATTATTTATAATAAAGAGTTGTTTTTAGCTGTATTGCCAAAAGTAAGTTTATTTTATAGTTGTCTTGCCATTTATACTATTTCTCTATAAGAATAGAAAAACCAAAAGGTTTTCTAAAAAGAAATGATAAGAAGATCCAACAAAGGTTAAGGCTCAGGTGTTATTTTCTATAAACCGTATCTCCTAAGATTATTATTATTATTTTTTAAGAATCATTTTCATCTAGTCATTAATTTTCCTTTATAATAAACAGTTTTAAAACCAAGTAACCCACGGTTATAAGGAACTAAGCCCAGGTTTAAGTTTTAGTTTTTCAAGACTTCATTTTTCTTTAAGCAAGAAACTCATTGGATTGAAGAAAAAACCCTCAAATAAAACTCCAAACTGAGATGAAGGAAACAAAGAGTTATGATATTTGGTTTCCTTATTTTCCAAATCCCTAGATGCGATACAAATTCCCCTAAAAAACTTTAAGTATAACCTTTCCCGCAGATGCTTCCCCATCTGTTATGAAACCAGCTTGCAGATAATTTTTAGCAATATTTTTTTTCTTGTCATAGCGATCGCAAATGACTCGCCGCGAACACGCTCGAGAAATCGCGTGGGGTCTGGACAAGTGGCAACCAGACCAAAAAAAAAGACCGGAGACCGGTATTCCTCTGGCAATGGCCATCGACTGGCTCTATTGCCATTATCATAGCGGGGCAATTGTGGGTTTCTGATAACGCCCAGCACGAGCAATGTCAAGATCGCACTCCGCAGGCGTCTATTTATGCCAAGGACCGTTCTTCTTCAGCTCGAGTGGAGCTGTCGCTATGGCTGTAGCTGCTAGCTGTTAGCTGTAGCTTGTATGTTGGTTACGATGCCAATCTGGTACAGTTATGCTAATGAGCCAGCGAATACCGCTCGCTGACTTTGAACCGTCTTGTCGCCATTCATATTCCATATTCCATATTCATCTTCATATACATTTCGATTGTCTTCGCGGTGGACGACAAACAGAAGCGGCGGCAAAGCGCCGTTAATATGCGAACTCATTGAAGTTATCACAACAATCAGCATATCCATATCAATATGCCCGTAAATATCAATATCGTTATTAATGGCGATTATGCTCGGCTGATCAGCTATTCAGCGCTGCGCTAGATTCAATCTGAGGCACAGGGGCTGTCTCAGCACTCGACAGATGCGCAATGCCAAGGACGCCAGAGGCCGGTGCTAACGAGGCGTATGCTTAATGCACAGCCGGTCAATGCGGCGTATGCGCAATCTGTGAGTGCAAGTTTTCGTCGCTGTCTCTTTGTCTTACCTTTTCGTTGCGGGTCAAAAACTCCCAAATGGGTATGGCCGACGAGGAGCTCATTTGCAAGGCAAAGGCGCCCAGCAGACAGCAGGCCAAGATCACTTTCGCCGCACTCGTCATGGTGCCTGGATGGCTTTATGTGCTCCTGAAAGGGTTCCGCGGGGTATCCGTGATCCGTGATCCGTAACTGAGGTCACTTACACGCTCTCGTTGTGTAACCTTTTGAGCGGCGACTTTCTTTTTTTTTAAGTAGGGCCCCAATAAAAACGCTTTTGTGGTATCTTGATGGATTGGTTTATCACTTGAGCTCCGGAATAGACTTTCTTTTGTCCGACGCACTTTAATTGAATTAGCCAAAACAACGAGCGTGGCCAATTTGTATTATTTTGTGAGTGTTTTTGTGTTTTTTTTTCGGGCGTACGTGTGTAGAGTTCGTCTCGGCTTGAAACGCAAAAGCTTGTTTCACACATCCATCGATCGTGGGCCGGAGCGGGGGCTTTGTTTTATTTTTATCGATCAGCGTTCACGAAAACGAAAAGCGAATTCCAAGCGGATGAGAAGCGGAGCGCCAAATAGAGCTAAAAAACACAACCGATCGCGGCAATGTCTGGGGAAGTCGTCTTCGAACGCAGCGATTGCCACTCTTGTATTTATACTCTGAGCGCAGCTTGGCGTCCAGAGAGCTCCAAATAAACTGAGAGAGCGGAGAGAGGCTTGGCGATCGGTGGAGCTCCAAAAGCCCCAAAGCGAGGGAGAGCAAGCAATTAGCAGAGCGAAAGCGCAAGGGAGAGCAGCTGAGAGCGAACAGGGGCGTAGCTTGGAGAAAAGCTTATAAAATAAAGGGTGAATGTAAATATGAAAAAAGGGGGTGCCCAATGTAATCAAGCATACTCTAAATTTTATAAAAAAGGGTTTTTGTATAATTATTCTTAGGATAAAAAGACATTTTCTAAAAGTTTATCCTTTTTGGTTGTTTTTTAAATATTTTTTCTTATACACAACATTCTCTGGGTATAAAATTATTTAAATAGAATGGCTTTATTCGTAATACATATTTTTTATTAAAAAAGAATTCCATAGTTAGATATACCATACTATACTCCCACACCATGAAATACATATATGAATGTTTTATTTTATTTTCACAGATAGACAAATGACCAAGAACCTTAAATTAGTCAAGTCAAAAGAGACTGTGACTAAAAGCCATTAAAATAAGCATCAAAGAGTAGAGGGAGAGTGACTCACTTCGTTGACAATAAACTTAATTTATTTCCAAAAAATAACAAACAAATAGCTTTTTTAAATGGGTTTTAAAGAAAGGCTTACGCATTTTGTGGTTTAGGCAATTAATAGCAAGTCCTCTTTGCCAATTTTCCGGCTACGCCACTGATCAAATATCCACCAAACTTGTTCTACGCCTTGCAATTGAAATAGAAATTGAAAAACAAAGTAAACAATCGAAAATACCAAAAGCAATAACAACATCAAACATTGGGGGGCATTTGCAAAAATTTCAAAGTCAAGTTTGCGTCGTCATCGCGTCTGCCTGGAGCCCGGTGTATACGAGAGTTTCTGAGCCCGGCTTGTAACTTATAATTGTTTATTGACTTTGGAGATAACTAAATTCGCGAATTCTGGTCAACAATAAAAATAATGACAATGGCATGTCGAATATTTAACAGCGCAACGCTAATTAAGCAAAATAAATATACACATCAAGAATCCTAATATGCGACGGCGCCGCGATCCTGTTTGCGCATTCAATTTGGATATGGATGTGGATCTCCGTCTCCAGATCGCTTAATTCAATTAGGCGGCGGCCAAAGAATGCGATCTCTGGAATTTCCTAACATCAGGGGGAACCATAAATTTGATAAGACCACCGCCGAGTGCTCCATTGAGTCATCTCGCGAAAGGCGAAAGCCGTTGGGTTGTTGACACACCAGATTAAGATTCAGAGTGGACCTGGGAATCGGGACCTGAATCTGTCAAAGAAGCGCCGTTAGTGCGCTGCTCCCAATCTCAATGAGAATTCCATTGTCATCATCCCTTCCGGGATGGGACTGCGATAAGAAAAGGCTCTGCTCCAGTCTGTGAGCGTTGGGTTTCTCAATGCTTAATGAGCTTTTAAAAAGACTTTTCAAAAGTTTTCATTTATTTTGCTGCTTAAATATTTAAATATAGAAATAAAGGTTGTAATTGCCATATTCAGAAATATGTTGTCCAAAAGGATTCTTCTCACAGGTGATTGTATTTCAGGAAGTTGCGGTCGTAGCGACTGCCGCCGCCATACAGATCACGATCCTCGTTGTTGTTGTACATCATAAAGGCCGGATTCTGGTCGCCGTCTTCGCCAAAGATGGGCACGTAGCTGCCCAGGCTAAGGGTCTGCTTCAGGTGGTGATCCGGCCGGCGTCCCAGCTGGATAACCTTACCATAGAGTTCGGAATCTGCCTGCAGGGCGCGATCAAAGTCCTTCCAGTGGACAAACTTCACCTGCTCGCTGGGTATAGCATTATTGTCCAGCAACTCGATCAGGGTATTCGAGTTCACGGGTTGCACCACATTCAGCTCCTGCTCCTTTCCAACCGAATCCCCAGAGGGCAGACGCCGCTTACTGGGCGACACATCCAGATCACATAGCCAGGCCATAAGAGGAGTCACAGAGCTCTGAAGGAGATTCTTAAGATCATTGAAGTCCTTAGAAAACGTTTTTTGTTCAAGTTCTCACCTGATCGCTGCGTCCTATGCGGGGTATGGTCTTAAGGTTCTTAATGGCAAAGCTCTCACCTCGCTTGCCCAGACGCGGCACGTTTTTGGTGATCTTCAGGAAGAAGCCAGGACTATCATCCGCCTGGCTAATGGCCACAACAGCCACCAGAAGCAAGGCAGCCAGAAGTGTTAAGGATCTCATGCTGATGCCGTTCCCACTTGACCTGATGACTGCAGTGAAGTGGAAGGTTTTTATATAGCAAACTAAACCCTCATTTGGAGGCAAACAAAAAATGCGGGTAGGAGCTACAGGAATTAGCATTATCGATCCCTAAGGCGTAGATAAGAAGCCTAGTCAAGTAGCTGACCTGAATGCATGTTATTATTCTCGCTGGAGAAAAATATAGGGTATAAACGGACCGATTAAATATATGTACATATGATATCAACTTTATTAAGATAAATAAATAATTATAAAAAATTAAGGAAATTAAGGGAATGGCATCTGCTTTAGTAAAACTGCTAAATCAGCGAGCTCTGCGACCACTGGGCCACCTCCGTGGGCAAAGCCTGGTAGCGTTGCACCGCCTGCTGGATCTGCCCATAGGTCAGGGCCATTTTGTGCATCTCGAACTCCTTCTGCACCTTCCCCGAGGCGTTTCCAGAGCCGCTGGACAGCGGCAAGATCAGCTCGCCAATGCGCAGGTGCTCAAAGGCCTTCAGCACAATGGACCGCTCCACGCCCTGCATCGTTGTGGACACCTTGGCGAACTTGGAGAAGCGGGCAAAGATGATTTCAAAGTTGAAGGGATCGCGATCGTAGATCTCCGAGTGATGCTTCACGGCAATAATGAGGCACAGCTCCAAAACGGACAAGCCGCAAAGCAGCTCAACCTTGTCGTCTCCCTCATATTGCGCGGCCAGCGCAGACATTTGCTCGGCAGTGATGTACGGCGACTCCTCCCGTAGCTGGGCCACCAAACGGAAAAGGAAATTCTTGAGGAAGGCCTCGCTGATGTCAAAGTCGTAGAGCGTTTGCAGGGTGCGCTGGGCAGGCTGGCTGGCCAGCATTTTGGCCAACTGCTTATTCCAGCCCTCCCGGAATCTTGAGTCGAATGTGTAGGCTGCAGGGTCAAAGTGCCGACGGCCAAAGCTGAGAGCCTCCGATCGCAACATCTGAAGGCTGTTCACGCGCTCCGCCGCGGACTTGAGGGAACTGTTGCTGGGTATTGAGAGCAGCTCCTGGCACAGAGCCACATACTGTTCCAACTGATCCGAGCTGGGGAAGAGGAAGACTTGACGATGCGAGAAGCGCGACTTGACACGCTTCTCCAGCAGCTCAATCACGTCAAGGCGGCAGGTTACGCCCAGGACGCAGATAGGCGCCTGGGCGGACTGGGACACGTCGAAGAGGTTGTACAGCAGCGTCTGGTTGTGGTGTGTGCAAAACAGGTCGAACTCCTCGAGCAGAAAGACCACGCTCTTGGCACGCTTGCCGCCCGACTTGAGGCACTGCAGCAGAAAGGCCAGGTTCTCGGCAAACGATCCGAAAACCTTTCCGTCCGCCGCATTCTCCAAACGCATCTGCACTGTGATCGACTTGAGGGCCAAGCGGTCATCCGTGTGCAGGTTCCCGTCCAAATGCACGATCAGCGTGTTGTCCACGAACGCCTTGTTGTCCAGCAGATCGGTCAGCACGGCATTGATGAGCTGTTGGGGTCAGGAGCGGGATTACTAAGAAGGTTTTTACTATGTTTCTCTATTACTCACCGTGGTCTTGCCGGCTCCGCGAGGTCCAATGAGCAGCAGGGAATTGGACTCGCCCATTTCCGCTGTGCGCTGCAGTAGTTGGCGCACATTGGAGCGCTCCTCGGAGTAGCCCCGAAGCGTTGTGTAGTCCCGCTGCAGGCGTTCCTTGAGGAAGCGCCGTGCCTTGGCGAACTCTTGCACGGCTTCCGGCATTGTTTGTTTGTTTTCGTTTGTTATTTCGGAAGCACGATTCGCGCGCGAACTGATCAGTGTGACCGATCGGTTTTATTTTTGATAATAGTTCCCATCAGCTGGTCACTCTAAAAATAGTTGTCAAATAGAGGTGGAAATATAATAAAAAATAAAATATAATAATATTAATAAAAAATAAAATAAAATAATAATAAATAAAATAACTAAGTCACAAACTCAATAATTTCAGTAACAAAAATTTTAATTTAAGAAATGAACCCCTGCGATAAATTCCAAGTCAATTTAAAATCAAATAAAAAACATTTTATGCGGGCACTTTATATTGGTTTAATTTATTTTCACTAAATATTGCATTGAGTGATTAGACTTACAATTATACATATAAATAAATATATTTAGAATAATTTAAGCGTAATGACGACGACAGACAAAACAAATTACGCTACGCACTAAATTTAATATATATTCTCGCGGGGTATAACGTTTACGCTTTAATTAATACATGCACATATTCTCTACGTATGTAGTTCGCTTAACCGAGAGTTCCTTTTAATAATTAGAATGCACTTTTGCAATGAAGTAACTGTGTCTATTAAGAGAAGTTCATCACGGGAAAGTACTTTCCCAGCCGTCGGATTTTCTTCATGGTGACAAAGCATTTAGAGCCGGTTGTTACATGTATTGCTTTGGTAAGGCTTTTATCCTCCAAAATCAAATCGATCTGCTCGATTGAGTTCAGATTATAAATATCTTTTGGTGTTTCGTTGGACTTCTTGCTGTTGGCCTTCTGGCTGATGTGGTGGATGTGGCTGCTGCTGTTGCTGTGATTCTGATTGAAGTTCCTACTAAGATTGGTGTTGTTATTTAAATATTGCTCTTGTTGAAGCGTAGCTTTGGCTGCATTCAAAGTATTCATGATTTGGTCCGTGGCATCGTCAGCCTCCTCGTCGTACTCGTACTCCTCATTGGTTTCGGCAACGGAGAATGTGCTGGTGGTGTTCAGGTTAAGTAGTGAATATCTGTGATCGATATGTTGGGTGGACGCCGCCGCCTCGCTTTCTGCGTAGCAGCGATGCCGCATCTCGTACTCCTGAGCCTCTGTGATGCGGTCCAACGACTGGCTTTCGCGCATGCGTCGCCTTCTGGTCGTCGTTGATGTTGCTGTTGTAGCTGTTATGGTGCTCTCTGCTAGCTGCTGCTTCTCAGCCTGGGAATGCTTGTCAACATGATCCTTGTGCTGTTTCCGACTCTTTTGAGTGTGAGATTTTCGGTTTTCCTCCGATTTATTTGGCTGAAATTTAAATAATTTATTGGGTTTAATTTATTTTTGGTGCTTTAACTATGTAAACTCACCTCCTTGTACTGCGATTGTCCCTCCTTTTTGCCACTTACGGAGCCGCTTTTCGAGATAAAATTGGCCGCACTGCTGGCGGAGCCGGGCGGCGGATACAGCTGGTCCTGCGAGTCGCTGGAGTCGTCATGCGAGTCCCTCCGATGCATACGAAACCGGACTGGCGTGTCGCCCACAAACTTGTTGATCTTCTTCTTGTTGCGCGTCTTGGTGTCATCGTCGGAGGCCTCTGAGCTGCTGCAGGACGGCGTCCGTATCTTGTTTAGCTTTGTGCGTCGGTGCGTAAGCACGGGATTCTTGCTGCTGCTGGGTAGCGGCTTCAACTTCCCAATTTCCAGCTCCTTGAGGCCACTCAGCGTGTCCTCGTCGTCTATCTTGGCACTCTTCTCCATTTGCTTGAGCTTCTGGGCCAGCGTTGCATCCACGGAGACCACGATCTTTGTGCGAGAATTACTTGGCACGCCGCAAGTGGGAAACTGCTGGGCTCTCGATTGATTTGCCGGCTCCTCCGGACTGGAATGCTCGAGCAGCGACCGATTGAGCAGGACATCGCTGGCCACGGGCTCGCGCCGTGATGCTGTTACCTTTAACTCATTGCCTATGCCCGAGCACTCAGTGGCCGACTCCTCTTCGTCCTCTTCCCGCACAATGCTGCACTTGCGACTGCGTTTGTCCTGTACAAGTGAGTGCTTTTAATTGGATTTCTTCAAGGTAAACGAAATAACTAATTAACTTACTGGCTTGCCTCCCTCGTTGGCGAATTGAGCTGCTGGCGTCACGTTAATGCTGATGGGTACTCCCCCCTTGGGGGTATCTGTGGTTGGACTTGGTTTCTCAGGCACTGGCTTGCGACTTGCGTCTCCCACTCTAATGATACAATTTTGTTGAGAAATTAAATGCTTAAGGGTTTTGTAATAACTCACTTTATGCTGGGATCAACGAGGGGCCTTTGCTTTTGAGCCAGCTCCTCACGCCGCCGTCGCAGGCGTAACTCGGCCAGCAGGAAGTATGTGGCCGTTATGTGATTGTACTTGTTCTTGTCGAGAGCCCTGAAATGATGTTGATGAAGTGTCAGCCAGAAATACCTAGTGACAGCCGATTTCTCTACTCACTGCAATATCTCTTCCTTGGACGCAATATTTCCATTTATCATTTTCTGTATGATAAAGGCATGATCCTCTTCCCCCAACTGCTGGCGGCTGACCAAAGGCAGAATGTGTTCAGTGGTGGAGGAGTCGGGCTCATCGATTGCCTGCAGCCAGGCGGAGGAGGCGAGTTCCTCGACGGTGGCCCGCTTCTTGGGATCCCGCACCAGCATCGAGCCAATTAGGTTCCGGCAATCTGTGGATACGTGTGACGGCACCGTATACTTGCAATCCATGATCATGGTCAAAGTTTCCGAGTCGTTGGCCTTCTCGAAAGGCGCCTGCCCGCAGACCAGCATGTACAGAATGACTCCCAATGACCAAATGTCTATGAAAACATTAATCCGTCAATACCGGGCTTTCAAAGAATTTGTAAATATCAGACTTACCCACGGCGGGCGCATCGTAGGAGTCGCCCAGCAGTATCTCCGGGGCCGAGTAGGCCAAGCTGCCGCAAAACGTCTCCAGTTTCTGTCCCGGAGAAAACTTGTTGCTGAACCCAAAATCGGTGAGCTTGACCAGGCCCAGTTTTTCGAAAAACACCACATTCTCCGGCTTTAGGTCCCTGTAAATGTGTGCGAGTGCGGGATTGGATTAAAAACAACAGGTTACGTAAATCAGTGATCGGCACACAGCACGGCGGCGCATTATCAGCTGGAGCACGCTCTCTCTCACCTGTGAACCACGTGCAGCTGATGGCAGTACGTGATAGCACGTAGGATTTGGCGAAAGTATTTGCGAGCCAGATCCTCGCTCAGCCCGGCGTCGTGCTTCATTATATAATCGTACAGATCCCCGCCGTCGCCCAGCTCCAGCACCAGGTACAGCTTGGTCTGCGTGTCAATAACCTCGTACAGTCGCACGACATTCGGATGCTGCACCAGCTTCATGCATCTGGGAAGGACGAGGGAAGATTTGAGACACCTTTAATAAATTCTGTATTAAAAGGACATAAACAATCCGAACTTACCTCACTTCCTGGAATAGATGCGCCTTGGACACCTCGTCCAGCTTGGTCTTGTCCACCACTTTAACAGCCACCTTGGCACCGGTGAAGACGTGCCGCGCCAGCTTGACCACGGCAAAGTGGCCGGATCCGAGCGTTTCTTCCAGGTCGTAGAGCCCGGCGATCTTGCCGTCACTCACCCCGCCAACGGGCTGCGTCTCCAGCGTCATGATGGCACTCCTTGGCACTCTTCCAACAACGGAACGGGCTGCGTGTTGCGGCACAACTATCCGCGATTAGCTAAAACTATAATTATAGTGTTTAATGCTGGCAAACTGCTGGGCATTCGGGTTTTGAGTGCTGCTATATGAACGGGGTTTTGATGTAATAGGCGCTGCCCTGAATGGCGAGGGGAGCGGCAAGTCCACTTGAACCATCGAGAAAGTTTTCGGTTAGCTTCCAATAAGTGATTCACTCGGTGTCCTTATTTTTAATATTTGAAGTTTTTCGGGCAGGAGCAGGCCAAGCACAGGGCTGTTATTACACAAGGGGATGCGGAAAGGCAGGGCTGTTACCGTTTGCAGGGAATCTTCGCCAGCGCCAGCCGATGAAGGGAAAACTACGATGCGCGGCCCATTCCGCGAAGGGAGCGACTAAACCTGGCCTCTTACTAGCCGCTCGAACGTCTCTCACTTAATACTTGGCCCTTATCACACATGAAAATGCTTACTTAAAGTTTTTGTATACACATTTTCGACTATTTTCTGCGTTTTTTTTCTGAATTTTAATTAGTGTGGCCGAAGTAGGGGAAGCTCTGCAATACAAACGCATTGATTGGAACATTTTGGTATTTTCGCACAGCCCCACTGTTGGCATTGCGGCACATTTGAATGATTTTTATTTAAATTGATTTTATGTAGAATTTACCTTTATGATCCGGGATTAGCTTGATTTTCAACATCTTGAAGTTAGGCGGAGGCAAAAGTTTTAAAAAAAGAGAAACAGGAAAATAGAGTAGCCGGTGTGTAGGCAGTCTGGTAGCACGGGCTTTCCTATACAGGGCAGCGCGGACTTTCGTATACGATTTTACAATACAAAACATTTTGTACATATTTTTCAACAAAACACGTTTTTGCACAGGCAAAACCGTGTAATACACGGAAAGCCATGGAAAGCACAGGGGTAGGCGGAAACATATTTCCGTACATAGGAGTCCTGGTGAGTGTGACCAGCTGGAGGCATGCAGATAATGCGTTCTTTTGCCGGCCTCTTCTGCGAGACGGTACGGTATTCTGGCTGGATAGAGCGTCGGGCACTCAACATTTCCAAGGCACTCATCCCAAATCAAAATTCTTTATAAAAATATCAATAAAAAGGAACCACGCCGAGCTCGGAGATATAATGAGTGTGAGTCCCAGCCCACATCAGCACAGTCCACATGTAGACCCACACAGCCGCGCCGCAGACTGCGATCTGGGGCACAAGGTGAGATGCGGAGTGGTGCTCCGCTCCGGGGAAACTGTCCCTTTCGTTTGTATTGTTTTGGACTCGCCTATTACATGACTTTCGATTTTCTCCGTGACAGCTAACGAATGGCCGTGCGATGACCGACTCGCGAGGCAGTCGTTGCCACGACCAAGTCTTCAGCGGATCGCTCAACTCGCTGGCCAGAAAAGAGGAGAGCGAGGAGGATGCAAAGGTCTTGGGCCCAGGCCCAGGCACGGGTCGCGTCGGCCTCCAGAACATTGCCAACACCTGCTACATGAACTCGGCGCTGCAGGCGCTGAGCAATCTGCCCCCCATGACGCATTACTTCATCAACTGCAGCGAGTTGGTGGAGTACATTGCCGACCAGAGCGTCCGTCGCTGCAAGCCCGCTGGCCTAGCCAAGAGCTATCGCCGCCTGATGCAGGATATTTGGCAGGAAGTCGATGGAAACAAAGGTTCTGCATCACCCTCCTGCTGATAGCTGGAAAACCTACTAAAGTTTGCGATTTTGCAGAGGCCGTTGCTCCGCGTGGCATTTTGTACGGCATTCGGTCGGTGCATCCCATGTTCAGGGGTTACCAGCAACACGACACCCAGGAGTTTCTCCGCTGCTTTATGGACCAGCTGCATGAGGAGCTCACAGAGCAGGTATCCATGCTGCCACAGCCTCAAAACCAGGCGCAGGTGCAGTTGCAGTCCCAGCAACAGCAGCCGCCCAGCGAGACGGATGACGACAACGAAGATGAGGCGGTTCCTCCCTCCTTAACGCCAGCGACTTCCGAGAGCGAGTACGACACCTGTGAGAGCAGTATGTCGGAGCGCTCGGCGGAGGTGCTGCTTAAGACAGAGTACTTTGTGACACCGCGTCGAACAAACGGCTCCAGCGGCAACCTTCCGGAAGCCCACCCAGTGCAGCAGCAACAGCCAAATGGATCCACCGCAGAGCAAAAGCCAGTAGAGGCGGCACGCTCCATTATTAGCGACGTGTTCGACGGGAAGCTCTTATCCTCTGTACAATGCCTCACCTGTGATCGGGTGTCCACGCGTGAGGAGACATTCCAGGACCTATCGCTGCCCATTCCCAACCGCGACTTTCTCAACGTGCTCCACCAGACGCACAGCCTGAGTGTGCAGAGCCTGAATGCCGCCGAGACGTCCGCAAGGACCAACGAAGGCTGGCTGGCGTGGATGTGGAATGTGCTGCGCTCGTGGATCTATGGACCCTCAGTGACGCTCTACGATTGCATGGCCAGCTTCTTCAGTGCTGACGAGCTCAAGGGGGATAATATGTACAGGTGAGAGAGAATGTTACTTGATGGATGAACTGGATATAAACCATCTATTCCTCTTAGCTGCGAACGCTGTAACAAGCTCCGCACGGGCATCAAGTTCTCGAAAGTGCTCACCCTGCCAGAGGTCTTGTGCATCCATTTGAAGCGCTTCCGGCACGACCTATCCTACAGCACGAAAATATCGTCGGATGTCTACTTCCCGTTGGAGGGCTTCGATATGCGGCCGTACATCCACAAGGATTGCCGCAGCCAGGTGCCCTTCTACAACCTGTCGTCGGTGATCTGTCACCATGGCACAGTAGGCGGTGGCCACTATACCTGCTATGCCCGCAACGCTCTTAACGGGCGATGGTATGAGTTCGATGATCAATACGTGACGGAAGTGAGCCCGGAGACGGTGCAGACCTGCCAGGCATACGTGCTCTTCTACCAGAAGCACAACCCCCAAATGAAGCTTATACGGGAGACGGCAATCAGTTTGTCTACCACACATCCGCTGTGCGACTCGGACATCCAGTTTTATGTGACCCGAGAGTGGCTGTCGCGACTGGCAACCTTCTCGGAGCCGGGGCCGATCAACAACCAGGAGATGCTCTGCCCGCACGGCGGTATTCTACATTCCAAGGCGGACTTGATCAGCCAAATAGCGGTGCCCATCTCGCAGCCGCTGTGGGACTATCTCTATCGGACATTTGGCGGCGGACCGGCGGTGAACATCATGTTTGAGTGCGAGATATGCAAGCGGGCGGCAGAGACACTTTCGCGGCGTCAGCAGTACGAGCTGAACGAGTTCACCAGATACAATGGCCTGCAAAACGAGTTCGATTCGACGGCCATCTATGCCATCGCCATGCCCTGGCTGCGCTCCTGGCAGCAGTTCTCGCGCGGCAAAACCCACAAGGAGCCGGGACCGATAGCTAACGAGGGCATTGCTGCTCCCATGGATAACGGCTCGCTAAATGGCTCTGTGGCCGCCGCCGTCAGCTGCGTTCGATTGGGCTCGGACTATGCCCAACTCAATGCCCGTTTGTGGCGATTCCTGCATAATATATACGGTGGCGGACCGGAGATCATGCTGCGCCAGGCTCTCTCCGACGACGAAGATGATGCCGGCGAGATTGAAATCATTGATCAGGACGATCAGGAGTGCAACGATGACGAGGAGAATCAGGAGGAGCAGGAAGAGAACGTTGTCGTGCCAGAGCAGGATGTAGTTGAGACTCTTGACTATCAGCACAATCATTCCGACACCGAAAGCAACTTGGGACGACGCAATACGCCAAGTCCAAGTCTCAGTTCCAGCCGAAGTCCGACGGCCAAGCGTCAGTCCGAGGAGGCGGAGTCGGATCTGCAGCCAAGTAGTCCAAAGTCAAAGCGCAACAGAGCCAGAGTGAAGGTCTCGGCCATGCGTTTGAATATGCGCAAGAAGGGCAAGCGGAACCGCAGCGCCTATAAGCAACATGCTGAGATGTTTGGGGCCAAAGGTGGGTCTAATCCTGGCACTAAAAAACATTTATTTTATTTTATTTTCCCTTAACTATATCCAGGAAACTACAATGCCAACACACAAGCAGATCCTCCTGCGGCCGAGCTGCACACCAGAGACAAGGATAAGGGCAAAGACAAAAGCAAGGAGCGAACTAATGCATTTCCGAGCGAATACAGCTTACCCATCTCGATACCATTCCAAAGCGACAATTTCCAGGTGAACGGCGTTCACGACAAGGGCAACAAGCTGCTGCGGAACGGCACCAGAAGCAACGGCAGCAACGCAACCACTAACAACAAGGAGAACGTGACGCTGCAAAAGTTCGTGACACTGCGCGAGGCGAATGGGCCGAGCGACGAGACTGACATATGATCGACGGATCAGCCGGCGGATCAAGCTGGTGAAGTCCCGCCTGGCAAGCCGCCGATTCGCAGGCCCACGAAAACCAAGTTTAGGCGTAAACGAAAGCGTTATTAGTTTAATACCTCAATGTGTTTGTTTTTGGTTGGGTTGGAGGCTGTAGGCTATCTAAGCTATGTAAAAAAATGTATTTATAAATTAATCGTATTGCCATTCCCCTTAGTCCCGGCGCCCTACCAGTTTACGTTTGCCCTGGCTCCTGGGCCAGGACCGACCTTTGTATATATATAGTATATAATAAATATATATATGTGTGGGAGTGTGATTTAAGTTGGTGTAAACATAGAGAATAAATCGTAGAGAACATGGTCAGAAACAGAAAAATCAATCCCTAGTTTAATTTCATTACGGAGGCATCGCATTGGTCCACTCCGCAACGCCGCTGACGACGACGACGGCGGCTGCTATTTATAGAGAGCCGAAGAAGCCAGAGTACGGCAGCTGAGCAGAGCAAATGTCGGTTGTATGCTGCTCTTCCGCCACTGGCCCAGTTCAAAGAGTTTGCGGAGGTGGATGCATGCACATCTAGCGACTAGCGAGAATCTCTCTCTGGCTAAACGAAAACCACCTCTTTATTTTTTTCGGTATTATTGATTGTGTGCCGTGCCTCAACCTCCGCCGAGATGAATCCCTGCCATGTGTGCCAAGAGCCCACAAAGAACAAGTGCTCCAACTGCAACCAGGTGTCCTACTGCAGCGTCCAGCATCAGAAGCAGGACTGGAAGACGCACAAGCCCAGCTGTCATCCATTCAAGGTGCGTTCCCATATATCCAAGCGATGACCCAACATAACCTCAACCCACCCCGCCTGCAGATCGCCCACAATGAGCAGCTGGGCCGGCATCTGGTGGCCACACGCACCATCAAACCGTACGAGATCATCCTCAAGGAGGCTCCTCTGATGCGTGGACCCTCTCAGATTTCGGCACCCGTTTGCCTGGGCTGTCTCAACAGCATCGAGGCAGACGATCACATTGACTGCTCGGAGTGCGGCTGGCCATTGTGCGGCCCGGAGTGCAAGTCCCTGGATGAGCACAAGGCCGAGTGTGGCCTAACCAAGGATCGGGGTGACAAGGTCAATGTGACTGAGTTCAACGGGCCTCATCCTCTGTACACTTGCCTGAGCACCGTGCGATGTCTGCTTATTGGCGAGACGAGTCCGGAGAAGGCGAGCAAGTTCCAGGAGCTGGAGTCGCTGGAGTCCACCAGAAGGGGCTCCAATCAATGGAAGGCGGATCTGACCAGCATTGGGCAGTTTATACCAAAGTAGGTATTAGTTGGAAGGGGATAATAATGGTAAGAGGTGTGTAAAAGGTATAGGATGTATGGATCCCAAGATCGAAGAGATCATTAACTTTAAAGTACAGTAAATATGGAACAGAATGACCTGATAATTGGCTTTCCTTACACATTTATAAAAAGAACAAGGTGTAAAGCGTAATGTAAACAATCTTATCTTATCTTGAAAAGTATTCCATAAGCTTGTTACCATAATTCCTAAAGGTATATAAGTAAATTTAGATTACTATCTTACAAATGGTTATCTATAAACAATGAATTATCAACAAATTGAATAATCAAACAAACAAATTATAATACTTACTATCAATCCAAATAGAAAATTTGAATGATTGAACTTTAAGACCCTTTATCAAGCTTTTCTATTTTAAACCTTTTTAGAATTTCATCAAGAAAACTAATTCATCAATAAGAAAGCTTTTTCAAAGCTAAAGAAAGCTGGATTGCAGACTTTATGTTACACATTAAACCTTATCGCAACTTAACAAAATTAATGAATCTATTAATAAATCTTTAGATAAGGTATACGAAATTTGGAAAGTTAAATAATCAATTAAACAAAATTAACAAAATTTATTAATAAACCCTTTGATAAAAGATATAATAAATTAAAAAAGTTAAATAATCACATTTCTTATTTCCTTCAGATTCTTCAAGACCCAGAAATTCAGCGAGGATGAGATCATGCGAGCTGTAGGTGCCCTGCAGATCAATGGACACGAAGTCCCCATATCAGATCCACCGCATGTGGCTGTCTTCTACACGGCCTCCTTCGTGGAGAACTCCTGCCTGCCCAATCTGGCCAAGAGCTTCAACAAAAACGGCCACTGTATCCTGTGGGCACCGCGGGAGATCAAGAAGAATGCTCACCTCAGCATTTGCTATTCGGATGCCGTGTGGGGCACCGCCGATCGCCAGCGCCATCTGATGCAGACGAAGCTCTTCAAGTGCGCTTGCGTGAGATGTGTGGATGTCACCGAGTTGGACACCCTTTACAGTGCCATCAAGTGCGAGGATCGCAAATGCGGTGGTCTGATGCTGCCCATCAAGGACGATGACTGGAACGGCAGTTGGCGGTGGGTTTTTATGTTAATTTATAAGGAATTGTGATCTTGAAAGGTTTTTCTAATCTCTTGCAGCTGCCGTGAGTGCCACAAGCAGGTGCAGAAACACTATGTGGACCGCATTTTGGAGCGAGCTGGCCAGGATATCCACAGCATGGAAAAGAATGTTGAAAGTGGTTTAAAGTAAGTATATGGGAGAGGTTTTAATTCGCTAATTTTTCAAGTTATCAGTAATAATTTTAAGGACGAAAACGTATTATAAAATATCTTCCATAAAACCGCAAAATAAAACTCAATTTTTCGAACATCACAGATACCTCAAGCACTATGAAAAGTGGCTGCCGCCGCAGCATTACCACATGAGTGAGATCAAGATTCTGCTGGTCCAACTACTGGCCAAGGATCAGCAAGAGCTAATGGTGGTCCCAGACGAGCGTCTGCTATTGAAACTACAATTTGCTCGCGAGCTCATCGAGTTGTACGAGATAATAGCGCCGTGTAAGTGTGTTATTGTCGATTATCAAGTATACGCCGTGTTATCTCAAGTGCCTGTTTGACTGTATTCGTTTTTTTTTTTGTATGTTCCACAGGTGAAGTTCGCATGCTCGGCACGCTTTGCTTCGAGCTGCACTCGGCTATTGCCGAGCAGACACGTCGCGTGGCCCTGGAAACGAACCTGTCGCCCAAGGACCGCCTAGAGGAGTCCCTTTTCTATGTGGACAAGTGCGTTAACTATCTGCAGTACGAGTCGGACATCTTTGTCGAGGGTCACATGCTCAAGCAGGCCAAGATCAACCGCGATGCCCTGCGCATGGTCACTAGGATCTCCTAAGCATTCATAAGCCTGTATTGAAATGACCAATAAATTGCCTTAGCTGGATCCCGCCAAATGTTATTTAAATGTTGATAAATGGCATACAAATTGTCCAGTCATATCATCAGTCACGGGTCCAACGTCATCAGTTGCTGGCCCATTAGATCTATATGTATATTTCGTATTTATATTCCCGCCGGTGAGTAAGAACCGTGCTGACAGTCCCGATGGTGATAAGGATAAGATATTATACGGGCAGGTGTGTGCGTACCGAGCGTGACTTTATAAAATGGCTAAAGCTAAATAAGGGTATTATTTCCGAACAGCCCTTAAGGGGAAGGAATTCAAAACTATATAAAATCAATCACTAAAAACCCATTGATTGCGATTGCATTATGCATGATGCAATCTTTTGTTGATAGCAACCACTTTTATTATCCAGGCTGTCTGATAATGATGACTTTACTTTTATCTAAAGACCAGAATTATTTCAAAGTCAGTTCATTTATCTATGTCAAGAGATAGTGCCAATTTATAACCTTATACAAAGTGAATTGGCTTGTCCTTTGGCCAGACGGTACTAGTTTGGACCCAAAATCTTAAGTCTAAGTCTTAATCGCTGCCTGATCTAATGTCCAAGGTATCAATACCACTTGGCTAGACTATTATCATTTTTTTAAAAGAAAATCTCACCAATTACGTTTCTTTTTGAAAGTCACTGACCTAGGGGTACTGAAAAAAAAAGCTATAGCACAGCTTTGAGGACTATTGTGTTTTAAATAACACCTTGAAGATCCCATCGGGGCTAACACAGCACGTTTCCAGTCATAACAATTTAATTGGTTTCATCAGATTCCACTTCACGTGCATCCGTTTTCGTATAATTTCCATCTGGCCTGGAGGAATTTCACCAGCAGACCAAACTCACCGTTAGTCTTAAGAATTTTATACCTCCGCTCAATATATATTGATAAACATTCGCATTATCAGCTGATAAGGCTCCACTCTCGCCGGGCAGCCATTCGAATATAAACCCCTCCGTAGCGGCCATATTCTAATAGTCTTTTTTAGTCGCTGCTGCCTGCAGGTCTCTTTTTTCGGCCCATGTGATTCGAACCAGCCACTACGCGATATAGCCTGCTGATAGATATAGTTATAGTGTCCTGACCTTCGATTAACTAGTGTGTACGATGACCGGCACGAACGGCCACGTCGTCAAGGACGATGAAAATTCGCGATCCCAGTACAAGACGAACATTGTCCTGGGTAACCAGCTTGAGGATCGGGATCGAAAGAGCTTGTGAGTTTTCTATAAGTGATTACGAAATAATTAGTACTTCTAAAGTTCAAAAGGATATCCTAAGGACATTGAGTGTACTGCAAAGTGTTTCAGTGTATACTGTGAAATTAGTAAAATCATGAAGGCTTAATATTACCAGGTCTATACCTCATTTAATGGCCTTTTAATTGAGCAAATTGAGTTAAACTAATCTCTACTTAAGAGATTACATCTGGTTTTATAATTAATTGACATGTTTCCATTGAGTACGCTGACTGTATTTCGAATTCCATTCAAGTTTTTCACCTTTTGCCAAAAATGCTCCCCAACGATGACATTGCTAATTATTTGTATAATGGTTAATCAATGTACATTGCGTATATTAATTCTTAAATACCCTTTCGATGGGGTTATACCGACATGGTGAATAACATACAAGTGGCTTGTAAAGTGGGTAAATAAATTAATTATTCAAGTGATACAGGATATCCTAATTTTATCAACAAAGTTGTAAACCATTTAAAGCTACATTAATACGAATAGGGTGGTTTTTTGTAGGTCACCTTAGACCTTAGTCCTTGATGGAGAAAAGATTGATTGATTTAGTTACCCACTAGCTTTTTAGAGATACCTTTTAATCCAACGAAATATATTGCTTTTGTGTAATTAAACACTCCTGGCCATCTAATAGATCAATCCTTAAAAGTATCTTAAGTAAAATTCATTGAAAACCCTTTTAAGTACGTAAATTTTCCTTATTGGATTGCCCATAAATAAGTGTATTATATAGTCGCTTTAATCAGCAAGTTATTTGTTTATCATTCATTGATTGCTAATGCAATAAATGTTGACTAGAGACAGAGTGAAAGAGTGAATGCCAACCCACGGCGTAATCAGATTCCACGAGTGGGAGCTCGAGCCTAGTACATATCGCCCCATAGATAGTAAACTTCGGCGGGCAAACCCGAAGTGTGGTCACAGAGCGATTGGCTGTTTGGAACCACTCAGAACCTTGGCCATTGTCATGGGTGGTAGATAAAGGGGTTGTGCACGATTGGTGATTCGCGAATCGCGCGCGGCGCCTGGTGTGGGTTCAGGGTTATGGCGTCAATAGAAACGACTGAAAAAACGACTGATAACCATCTATGATTGGCACCCTTTATTATTATTACCATTGCAGTGAGCCCAACAAGTCGAAAAAGAAGTCCAAGCATGACGACGCAAATGAGGAGGAGGAGGAGGAGGGCTTCAAGTACCAGGAGGATATCAAACAAGTGGGCTACTTCCAGATGTTCCGCTATGCCACCAAAAAGGATCGCATGCTCTACGCAATCGGATTGCTGGCTGCCGTGGCCACTGGTCTCACAACTCCCGCCAACAGTTTGATCTTTGGCAATCTGGCCAATGTGAGTTGAATTTACCTCTCGAAAGATCTTTCTTTATAACATTAAATCCTTTTCGTATTACAGGACATGATTGACTTGGGAGATCTTGTTCAAGGAAAAACCTACCGCGCCGACGATGATGCGGGCAATTTACTCCTAGATAAAGTACAGCAATTCTCCCTGCAAAACACATACATTGGCATCGTTATGCTGGTGTGCTCCTATCTATCGATCACCTGCTTCAACTACGCCGCCCACTCCCAGATCCTGACCATTCGCTCAAAGTTCTTCCGCTCCATTCTGCATCAAGACATGAAGTGGTATGACTTCAACCAAAGCGGCGAAGTGGCCAGCCGAATGAATGAGTAAGTCTAAACGCCTTATCAATCACATATTTGGTCACTATTCGGGGTAAATTAGAATCACTTTGTCTGCTGACTTATCAACATTAAAATTTATAAATCATCAGAAAGCGTATCTGGGAAGTTCAAGTGAACCTTAAAAGAGGTCTAAACCATAAAATTTTAAAACAAAATCCCTTAAATCTCCCCCAGATATTTTACTTAAATTTAACTGTGATCTAAATCCTGTCTCCCCTTGCAGAGATCTCTCCAAGATGGAGGATGGCCTGGCAGAAAAGGTGGTGATGTTTGTCCACTACTTTGTTTCCTTCGTGGGATCTCTGGTCTTGGCCTTCGTCAAGGGCTGGCAATTATCGCTGGTGTGTTTAACCAGTCTGCCACTGACCTTCATCGCCATGGGTCTGGTCTCAGTGGCTACTTCCCGTCTGGCCAAGAAGGAGGTGAGCATGTATGCCGGCGCCGCTGTAGTGGCCGAGGGTGCTCTCTCCGGTATTCGGACTGTGAAAGCCTTTGAGGGTGAAGCCAATGAAGCAGCCGCCTACAAGGAACGCGTGGTGGCCGCCAAGGTGCTCAATATCAAGAGAAACATGTTCTCCGGAATCGGCTTCGGTCTGCTATGGTTCTTTATCTACGCCTCTTATGCCTTGGCCTTCTGGTATGGAGTGGGTCTGGTGATCAAGGGCTATCATGATACTTATTATGAGAACTACGATGCTGGCACCATGATCACCGTCTTCTTCTCGGTTATGATGGGCTCCATGAATATCGGAATGGCGGCACCTTACATCGAGGCCTTTGGCATTGCTAAGGGTGCTTGCGCCAAGGTCTTCCACATTATCGAACAGATCCCCACCATCAATCCGATCGACGCTCAGGGTAAAAACTTGAATCAGCCCCTTACGACCATTGAGTTCAAGGACGTGGAGTTCCAGTATCCCACGCGGCCGGAGATTCCCATTCTGAATAGATTGAACCTGAAGATCCACCGAGGACAAACGGTGGCCTTGGTGGGCCCGTCCGGCTGTGGCAAGTCCACCTGCATCCAGTTAATCCAGCGTTTCTACGATCCTCAAGGCGGCAGTCTTTACTTTAATGGCTCTGATCTGAAGGACATCGATATCAACTGGCTGCGCTCGAGGATCGGTGTGGTGGGTCAGGAGCCAGTGCTCTTCGGCACCTCCATCTACGAGAATATCCGGTACGGTCGGGAGGATGCCACCCGGGAGGAGATCGAGGCCGCTGCTGCCGCGGCCAATGCAGCTATATTCATTAAGAAACTGCCCAAGGGATACGATACCCTGGTGGGTGAGCGCGGAGCCCAGTTGTCTGGAGGTCAGAAGCAGCGCATTGCTATCGCTCGCGCCCTGATCCGTGACCCCGAAATCTTGCTCCTGGATGAAGCTACCTCCGCCCTGGATACTGCTAGTGAGGCCAAGGTACAGGCCGCTCTGGAGAAGGTCAGTGCTGGCCGGACCACAATTATTGTGGCTCACCGCTTGTCCACTGTCCGTCGGGCAGACAGGATTGTGGTGATCAATAAGGGAGAGGTGGTCGAGAGTGGAACCCACCAGGAGCTTATGGAACTGAAGGATCATTACTACAATCTGGTAACCACACAACTGGGTGACGATGACGGCTCTGTTCTAAGTCCCACCGGTGATATCTACAAGAACTTTGACATCAAGGACGAGGATGAAGAGGAAATCAAGGTCATTCACGAAGAAGATGAGGAAGAGGTGGAGACATCAACGAAGAAGGATAAGAAAAAGAAAAAGGTCAAGGATCCCAACGAAGTCAAGCCCATGACCGAAGTGATGAAGATGAACAAGCCTGAATGGTTCCAGATCACCGTGGGCTGTATCTCCTCCGTTATTATGGGGTGTGCCATGCCCATTTTTGCCGTGCTCTTTGGCAGCATTCTTCAGGTCCTTTCCGTGAAGGATAACGATGAATATGTGCGCGACAACACCAACGAGTATAGCTTGTACTTCCTGATCGCCGGTATTGTCGTGGGCTTCGCCACTTTCCTGCAGATCTACTTCTTTGGAATCGCTGGCGAAAGACTAACGGAACGCATCCGAGGACTCATGTTTGAGACTATGCTGCGCCAAGAGGTTGCCTGGTTTGATGACAAGGCCAATGGAACGGGAAGCCTCTGCGCCCGTCTCTCCGGAGATGCGGCTGCCGTTCAGGGAGTAAGTCCATCCGAGAATCCTGGTTGGTAAACTTTTTTTATTAATCTCTCTTTTTTGTTCCATCTTTAGGCTACTGGTCAGCGCATTGGAACCATTATCCAATCGATCTCTACTCTCCTCTTGGGCATTGGTCTGTCCATGTACTACGAGTGGAGTCTGGGTCTCGTGGCTCTGGCCTTCACCCCATTCATCCTCATCGCCTTCTACATGCAGCGAACCCTGATGGCGAAGGAGAACATGGGCTCGGCCAAGACAATGGAGAACTCCACAAAGTTGGCCGTCGAGGTGGTTTCAAACATTCGCACTGTTGTGTCTCTGGGTCGCGAGGAAATGTTCCACCAGAGCTACATTGGCATGCTGATTCCTGCTGTTGAGGTAGGTCAAGACAAAGGAGGGTTAGCTTATCTATATTACCACCCATTTGTCTATTAAGAAGTGTAGAGAGGGAGAGCACAAAGAATAACCACTGTTCTTCTTGCAGATATCCAAGAGGAACACTCACTTCCGTGGATTGGTGTATGGTCTGGCTCGTTCCCTGATGTTCTTCGCCTATGCCGCCTGCATGTACTACGGAACATGGTGTGTGATCAACCGTGGAATCGAGTTCGGAGATGTGTTCAAGTAAGTGGAGGGATTAGAAGAGTCCAAATAGAGGGAACCTCTAACAATTGTTACTTTTCCAGGGTATCCCAAGCTTTGATCATGGGCACGGCTTCCATTGCCAACGCCTTGGCCTTTGCTCCCAATATGCAGAAGGGTGTATCGGCTGCCAAGACAATCTTCACGTTCCTGCGTCGCCAGCCAAAGATCGTGGATAGGCCTGGAGTCTCCCCTGCGCCGTGGCACTGCGAGGGTAATGTCCGTTACGACAAGGTTGAGTTCAGCTATCCCACGCGTCACGAGATGCAGGTGCTCAAGGGCCTCAGTCTGGCCGTGGCCAAGGGCCAGAAGGTGGCTCTGGTGGGTCCTTCGGGTTGTGGCAAGTCCACTTGCATTCAGCTCATACAGCGCTTCTACGACGTGGACGAGGGTGCAACCCTTATCGATGAGCGCGATATACGTGACGTTACGATGAGGAATCTTCGCAATCAGCTGGGCATTGTATCCCAGGAACCCATCCTATTCGATCGCACCATCAAGGAGAACATAGCCTATGGCGACAACTCGAGGACTGTGACCGATCAGGAGATCATCTCCGCCTGCAAAAAATCAAATATCCATGAATTCATCGCTAACCTGCCACTGGTGAGTTTCACATGTGAAATTTTTAAAGTCAGTTTTTCCATAATTGGGATTATTTTCTTTTTAGGGCTATGACACGAGAATGGGTGAGAAGGGTGCCCAGCTGTCCGGAGGTCAGAAGCAGCGCATTGCCATTGCCCGAGCTCTCATCCGAAATCCCAAAATCATGCTGCTCGACGAGGCCACCTCCGCCTTGGACGCTGAAAGTGAAAAGGTGAGTGTAAAGAGAGCCTTTTTTACTTCACTTTTACTTATTAATCCTTGCAATCCCTTCCAGGTTGTCCAAGATGCCCTCGATGCCGCCTCCGAGGGTCGCACCACCATCAGCATAGCCCACAGACTGTCCACCGTTGTCCACTCGGACGTGATCTTTGTGTTCGAGAACGGAGTCGTGTGCGAAACCGGCGATCACAAGCAACTGCTCGCGAATCGCGGACTCTACTACACGCTCTACAAGCTGCAGAGCGGAGCCATGTAGGGCACATCATCATATCATTATCTTAGCCTAGATCTAGCCAATCATCTAGCTTAGTGAATTGCGAACAATGACACTGTCTAGTATTCTGAACAATAGTCCATAGTTTTAGTTAATTTAAGAATATTTAACTATTTAATATCTCGAGGAATTTATGAATGAATTTTAGATCGAAACTGTACTTCAATATTCTAAGAAATAAAGATATTTTCGATATTTTTGTATGTAAATGTTTGTTTTGTTTTTATTTTAATTTACATCGATTGGTTTGTTTAAATTTAATTGCATATTACCCAGTCGAATCGGTTGGTTATCCACTGGAAACCCATATACAATTTAGCTTAAATTAGGACCTCCAAGCGGATCATCTGTTCACTTGGATCGCCGTGAGCCGAGTTCTCTTCTTGTGTGCTGTTGTGCTCGCTTGTTATTGTACAACTATAACTAGTTTAGAATATACGTAAAAATAAGCAAAATCTTACAGGGAACACAACACAGCACTCGTAGATAAGGCAGGAATAGCCCCTCGATTGCATAATAAACAATAAAAACTTTATGCATTCGATTGCTGCAATGGCTACCTCAAACGGCTTGTTCTTTCTGCTTGGAAGTCACATTGTCTGATTTGATCTGGTCGCATCTCTGCTGGATTTATTACCTTTCTAAACCAAACACGGATGTGAATGCATTTAACCCAAAGATAGGAAATGAGGAAATGCTTCAGATTTTGGTGTCTTTTATGATTCAGAAAGGGAATAAATCGTGCTACTACACATTTTGGGTAAATGCCTGTGTTTGTTTCATGATGATTCGGGAAAGGAATATGACGTTTTGTGTGTTTGTTTAGCGTAAAACTTAATCGAAATCCAGAAGCGATTATCATTAAATTAAGGGAACAACAACTATGACTATATGGTTGCCTAATTTAGTTCTTCTCCTCCTTCTTGGCCTCGCCAGAAGTGTCACTGGAGCCGCTGCTGCTGTCAGAGGAGGAAGAGCTGTTGGCACCGCTGCTCTCGCGCTCAGCGGACATCTGAAAGGGATCGAAGGTTAGTAAATATCGAGAAAATTCTAATTAATGGTACACTAACCTTCTTGTAGGCCATCTCGAAGAGCTTGAGGGAGGATTGCTGCAGCTGGGAGGTGGCCTTCCTAACCTCCTCCAGATCGGCGGTCTCCTTGTTGGCTAGCAACGTGCGCAGATCGGCAATCTCCTTCTTCAGCTTCTCGCACTGCAATGAAATAAGAAAGTTAGCACAGTTTCTCAAGGGATTATATGTTTTATATTACCTCCTCAGCGGGCAGCTGGCTCTTGAACTCCTCCATTTTGGTCTCAGTGTCGTGGACTATGCTCTCGCCCTGGTTAACGATCTCGATCAGCTCACGCTTCTTCTTGTCGGCGGAGGCATACTCCTCGGCCTTCTTGATCATGTTCTCGATTTCGTCCTTGCTCAGACCACCGCTCGACTGGATGACGATCTGCTGCTCCTTGCCGGTGCCCTTATCCTTGGCCGACACATGCACAATACCGTTGGCATCGATATCAAACACCACCTCGATCTGAGGCACACCTCGTGGTGCTGGGGGAATTCCCACCAGTGTGAAGGCGCCCAGCATCTTGTTGTCGGTGGCCATCTCACGCTCGCCCTGGTGCACCTTGATCTCTACCTGGGTCTGGCCATCGCTGGCAGTAGAGAACACCTGCGACTTCTTGGTGGGAATCGTGGTGTTGCGGGAAATCAAACGGGTGAACACTCCGCCGAGAGTTTCGATACCCAATGACAGCGGGGTAACGTCGAGCAGGAGCACATCGGTGACATCGCCGGCCAATACACCACCTTGCACGGCAGCACCGACGGCCACAGCCTCATCGGGATTGACGGAGCGCGAAGGCTGGCGACCGAACAGATCTTGCACGGTAGACTGCACCTTTGGCATACGGGTCATGCCACCGACCAACAGAACCTCACCGATTTCCGACTTAGCGACCTCGGCATCGGACAGAGCCTTCTGGCAGGGCTGAATGGTGCGCTTGATCAGGTCACCGACCAGGCTCTCAAGCTTGGAGCGGGTCATCTTCAGGTTCATATGCTGGGGACCGGCGGCATCCATGGTCAAATAGGGGAGATTGATGTCCGTCTGCTGAGACGACGAGAGCTCGCACTTGGCCTTCTCGGCCGCCTCCTTCAGGCGCTGCATGGCAATGTTGTCTTTGCGGATATCAATGCCGGTGTCCTTCTTGAACTCCGACACCAAGAAGTTGACAATGGTGTTGTCAAAGTCCTCACCGCCCAGCAGTGTGTCGCCGTTGGTGGACTTGACCTCGAAGACGCCCTTTTGGATCTCCAGAATGGAAATATCGAAGGTGCCGCCGCCCAAATCGTAAACGGCAATGCTGCAAAGACAAAATAAATAAGGTTATTAAAGTTTAATAAAGATATTAATCATTAAAAAGAGAGAAAGTTATTCTTTTCGTAATGGTAATGCATTTCTTTGAGCTGTTTGACAATAATACCCCACGTAAATTCAAAGATAAGAGTCAATGACTTCACACAATCAAAAGAAATCGTCAAGGAACTCAAAGAACAATCTAGAAAACGTTTACGGCCGTAAAAAAATTGCCTCAACTCTTGCCAATAGGTCACGTTTAAAGATAAGTAATGGCCAATACAAAAAGTTATCTATAAGACATTACAAGTCCTAGCAAACTACTCACATTTTGTCCTCCGTCTTGTCCATTCCATAGGCCAGAGCGGCGGCTGTGGGCTCGTTGATCACACGCAGCACATTGAGGCCGGCAATCTGTCCAGCGTCCTTGGTAGCCTGACGCTGCGAGTCATTGAAGTAGGCGGGCACAGTAACAACAGCGTTCTTCACGGGGGTGTTCAAGTAGGCCTCAGCAGTCTCCTTCATTTTGATCAGAATGAAGGCTCCGATTTGGGAGGGCGAGTACACTTTGCCGTCGGTGGCCGAGACCCAGGCATCACCATTGGAGGCCTTCACAACCTTGTAGGACAGATTGGTGATATCCTTCTTCACCTCCGGATCGTCGAAGCGGCGGCCAATCAGACGCTTTGTGGCGTAGAAGGTGTTGGCCGAGTTGGTAACAGCCTGACGCTTGGCGGGCATGCCCACCAGACGCTCGCCCTCCTTGGTGAAAGCGACATGGGAGGGTGTGGTGCGGGCACCCTCGGCATTCTCAATCACCTTAGCCTGCTTGCCCTCCATAACGGCCAAACAGGAGTTGGTGGTGCCAAGATCGATGCCGATAACAGCACCTTTGACCTCGCCGGACCTGCAAAAGGGGTGGGAATGGGTTATACACAGGAAGGCATATGGATGGGGAGTCGCGATAAGGCAGCCGGCAACAAGTGGAGATAAGAGCCACGTTTCCATAGTTATGGATACTTTTAATTATCACCAAGGCTCTCTTTGGAAATCATCACCCATGATGCAACATGAAAGTGGCCACTGGAAATTGTATGTTTACCGAGTGCTTACATAAGCGGGGGG